>PNEQ01114311.1:26353-159580 GCA_003012365.1 Medauroidea extradentata
AAAGTGTAAAAAGTAGAAAATGGGACCACACAAAGTAGGTGCAAAACTAGGGAAAGTGTAAAAAGTAGAAAATGGGACCACAAAAAGTAGGTGCAAAACTAGGGAAAGTGTAAAAAGTAGAAAATGGGACCACAAAAAGTAGGTGCAAATCTAGGGAAAGTGTAAAAAGTAGAAAATGGGACCACACAAAGTAGGTGCAAAACTAGGGAAAGTGTAAAAAGTAGAAAATGGGACCACACAAAGTAGGTGTAAAACTAGGGAAAGTGTAAAAAGTAGAAAATGGGACCACAAAAAGTAGGTGCAAAACTAGGGAAAGTGTAAAAAGTAGAAAATAGGACCACACAAAGTAGGTGTAAATCTAGGGAAAGTGTAAAAAGTAGAAAATGGGACCACAAAAAGTAGGTGCAAAACTAGGGAAAGTGTAAAAAGTAGAAAATAGGACCACACAAAGTAGGTGTAAATCTAGGGAAAGTGTAAAAAGTAGAAAACGCGACCATAAAAGGTAGATGCAAAACTAGGGATTTAAAAAAGGGGTTATAATATAATGGACTTACATTCGGGAGGGCCCAGGTTCGATCTTCGGCTCCGGCCAAACTAATTATGGTTTTAAATGGTTTCTCGAGGCTGCTTCATCCTGTCATTGTATCAAGTTGTGCTTAACCATCTCTAATGACCTCGTGTCGACACAACGTAAAGACCACCTACCTTACTGTATCTTCCTGTGGAAATAAAATACCACGTCAGGTGGCGCAACTGTAATATGTTAGACTCACATTTGGGAGGAGCAGGGTTGGATCCCCGGCATCCTGATTTCAGTTATCTATGGTTTCTAGGCGAATGCTGTGATGGTTCTTCAACAAACGCCATGGCCGACTCCTCTCGCAGCTCCTGTCATTATACCAAGTTGTATGTCAAATGTCTCTCTGATGTATTCGTTGTCGACGAGACGTAAAGTCCACTTACCTTACCTTACCTCATCTCAAATAGAACTACTACTTCAGAAAGCAAACATACTATGTTCTTTATTATTCTTTATTTGTTATATATCTTTTTAACCACCAAAACCCACTGCCAAATCCATAGTTTCCAACGGAAGGAATACGTAAGGATTACTCAGTTGGATACATAATGCAACCCTATTAAGAAGTGACCTCTACAGACATCCAGGTGTATAATTTTGGTAATCACTGTAATTCATTCATTAGAATAACATGATTTCAACATGTATTTTTACATGTGATAGCATTTCAGTATAAAAAAATGTTAACTTTCCTACTTTGATGCAAATGACCAAATCTGTGTTCCACAAAAGCGAAGGAATAAATGCTAGCCAGCTATTGAAGTTCAATTCAAAATGAAATTGAGATTCAAAATATTTAAGGTTAAAAATAATAAGTCTAGAAAAGTAAAGACCGCTGTCAATGTACTCTTAAAAGAAATGCCTTTTTCATGTTAAATAACTATGTAAATTTCACATACTCTTGAGTTACACATGTGCTGAGCCCGGGTGGGGGAGGGTAGAGAGATAGGGGTTATAGTCTCCCTTGCGACTCATTTTGAAAATTATTAAAAAATTAATAATATTTTTACCAGTAGCATTTTCTAATTTTGTAAAGAACTATTTTGCACCTTAAAATCCAAAGTTTTCTACAGGTGTGATCGATGATCATTATATTATTTTCAGGTTAACCAATTTCCCCCCCCCCCCCCACGCACGCGCGTACATGCCCACACTCCCCCCTCCAGAGGCTATGCCACTGACATTATACAACAAAATCAGTAATTTAAATGGACGCTAAACTTCTTTACGTGGTTATGTGAAAATTACACTATCAAAAAAACTTTTCTTAACTTATCTTTGAGTAAAAATAGATCGCAGGCTTTCGCGGCTGTGGTCTGCTTCTTGGCTTGTGGGTGTGAGCCGCGTCTGAAGATTGTCTTGCGACGTTTCGGCAGTCGTTGCAGCTGCCATAATCAGGTAGTCGGAGTCGGAGACCAATCTTCAGACGCGGCTCACACCCACAAGCCAAGAAAATTATCTTTGAGTGTTACGATTCAAAATTTCTTCCATCTGATGAGTTCTTGAGCGTGACTCTAGCGTTCTTCGTTGTATTCTCTATCTTGGGTTACAGGCCATTGTGCACACCAAAGCCTGTGGCACATGATAGCAGACCTTAGCTAAAATACTTCTTAATAGTTCCCCTCGCTGGCTTACCTGTCTTGGCTTACAAGCCATAATCAACATAAAAGTCGTCATCCCGAGAGTTCTTAGTTGTGTACCATAACTGAAATTAATTATAGTATCTAAGGAGGGCAGAAAAAGAGCTCTCTTCTTCCAGCATCGTCTCATGACCCAATCGTTATCTGGAAAGGCGGTACTGAACTTATGCGTAGACTAAAAAATGTAATTTACAAAATTAAAATTAGTGTGGCGATGTCCTTTTCCATCGTTGTCAAAAGATTCTACCTACAATCAAATTTTAAAGCAGCAAATCCCGGCTAGGACAACAACATTCAAAACATTTCTTCTTGTTATGGTTGATTACAACTCGGTTTTAAGGGACCCGCCTCGTTGCCATAAAATCACACTGCAGCGTGTTTGAAGAAAAAGTTTTACACCGAAACTAATACACGTGTGTTCACGCCGTTTCTCTACGAAAAGAACACGCACTTCAGACGACTGCCCTTAAGTGCTTTCAAGACAACACACGTATTAGAAATCCTCTTTTAGGGCACGTCAAAATGGGTAAAAACGGGATTTTCAGTCTGCTATAGCGGAAATATACTAGCCGAATACACGTGAAACCACTTAAGGGTAGTGCATTGGACTTTAGTAAAGTGATTTCGTAAATAAAACAACAGGGTCACCACTTAAAGTCCCATAGGAAATTTGTTTTTTCGCGAAGACTGCACCCCTTAAGCGTAGGGGCGACGCACCGTTGTATGGCCTATACGACGTCGCCTTTAGCACCATACCTCACTCACACAAACACATGTGCCACGAGGCGGGCCCCTTAACAGTGTCAGACACATAATAATTTTATTTAAATACATTGTTCAGATCATAAGGATATTTACCATGTGAGCAAGTGATCTGACAGTTAAACACAGTACTGTAATACGTTGCATACATGTCATTGTCAGTGATGAGAAGTATAATAAAATTTAAAAAATATACACCGTTGAACAAATTACAACTTTTTGAGAACATAGGAGGTCTGTAGCTGCAATTACAGTAATAGGGGATGGATGTTTCAGAGACATTTAAATATTTTTTAGTTTCAGTGTCCTTTGCCATCTAAAATCCCTAAGCTGTTATATATATGGTGAACTGCTACCTTTTGAAAACATATGTTTGATGTAATTTATACTGTAATATATAAGTAGCTATTTGTTGTACGTAATACTATTCTTTTATTTAATAAAAAAACACCTCATACATAAATATATAACCTAACAATTAAGTATGAAAAAATTACATTTCCTCTATAAATATTCAATCATTTTGAAATTTCAGTGTGAATTTCTTTTTAACCAATGAGTTCATTTGCGTGTGACACTTTCTGGGAAGCTTTAGTACAATTGATATTTGTAATCTCTTTTACAATTTTTAAGGGGCTCTGGCAGGAAGCAATTCTGCTGGCCTTGGTATAGCCAGTGAGGATAGTAAACATTTACGTTATAGGGCGTGTAACATATCTTGCGTTTCCTTTTATAAATTAGAGAGGGAAAATTCCTTAGAAGCCTTATATGATTGAGAGTGACTATTTTACAAATTGAGTGTGCCTCTTTCTATTTTATAAATCAATCTGGTTCGTGTATTTTCAGATACAGCAGTCTCTAAAAGTAGTTTTTAGCAATTTTGAGGGGCCCGAAAATATGTTCCCAACAGTCATGATGTATTTTTAAAAACACATAGTAGAAGAATAGATACAGTGAAGTGAAGTACTTATTCCTCTAACAGATTATCGTATTGGCAGCACACGTCACGTTGCAGCACGTAAAAACAATGTGCGTGACGCACTACAACATTGTTCATGCACCATGTCAGGACTCCTTGACATGTTTAATATTGGGATTATTTGACCCAGTTAATATATGGTTATACCACCCCTATTTAGTATTTTTGATACAAACGTGTCTGACAAGGTGGTAGGGATTTTAGCGGGGTCCTGCAGATAACTACATTAGAGTAATTGTGTATTAATTAAAATCAATAAAATGTAAAAAAAAGTTTGTTTTGGCTTTATTAAAAAAAATTAAGTAATTACAAAATTATTATGTTGCGGTGTTTTTAAGCTTTGGTGAGTCACTTAAGTTTTTAGTTCTTGGC
This sequence comes from Medauroidea extradentata, assembly GCA_003012365.1. Lineage (NCBI taxonomy): Eukaryota > Metazoa > Arthropoda > Insecta > Phasmatodea > Phasmatidae > Medauroidea > Medauroidea extradentata. The sequence continues at coordinate 30,687 of PNEQ01114311.1, forward strand.
AGTAAAAAGCTGAGCATGGAGCAACCTGTAAATCAAAAGAAAGCAACATTATTGCCATTAAATAGTACAAAAAATAATTATGATGATACCTATTGGAAACTCATTGGAAACATTTTAGTTACACAAAAAAAAAAATACTTTCCGTGCCACGCTACATCACGTCTCATGTTCCGGGTCCATTAACTCTTAATTTCATGCTAAAAGACAACTATGAAAGATATAGTTTTATTGCTCACAATATTTTTGTACACCTTACAGGAATATTTTGCCTAAGCTGTGTAATGCTTCCGAGCAGAAACGTGTGAAATAGTAAAACAATTAATGTAAAATAAATCAGTAATGTAATGTTAAATCTTGCACATGAGATAATACTTCCATGCTATTTGAATGTCTTAATCATAGATTGCAACTAACAAACGTAAATGGCGTGTGTTATAATTTTGTTGCTGTTATGTTTCTGATAACATAAAATGACTTCTTTATACCCAAATGTTTATTTTTATCATTAGAGTTAATGAATATAAAATCTTTTAAAGGAGAATTATCATATCCCCAATATACTCTGCTGAGAAAAAAAAAATGTCTGTATCGCATAAAACTGCAGAATAGTGTGTGTAGAGATTTTGTTCATTGCTTCATCAAAGTCTTAATCGAGGGATGACATAATGTGAGCATGTAGTAGTGCTGGATTCAAGGACAGGGAAAACCCACCGACCAGCAACATTGTTCGGCACGATTCCCACGTGCGAAAATCCGGGGACTGACCCCATCGAGAATTAAACTCAAACTGCTTGGGTGGGAGTCGAGGGATCTGATACCCTTTACCACCGCAGAAACCATGCAGGATAGTAATACGCTGCATATTTTCTTATGTGGTATATATTTCGAATGTGAGCTTAATTAAAGTTGGTGATAAGAGAAGTCTGAATTGGTAATATATTTGTTGGCTTTAGGTTTTATTATGTATATTCCGGCTGTATATGTGTTTCTCCCTCCCCCCTCTCTCTCTAATCTATACACACACGCACACACTTCATCTCTCTTAAATTTCAAATATAGTTTTCTTTGTGAGATGTACAATTACTTCATTTGAAGTTGGTAATTTTTGACTCGAAACACGAAGAGACAATGCACCAAAAGAACAAAATATAATTTTTTAAACTCACACGTATAAGTTATTTAACGTAGTAGATCTCAGGTGTTTGCAGTTATCACACAAAACAACTAGGTGTGACTTGTATCATAGGTATATCTTCTGACATTTATAATTATTACAGCTTCTATCATAGTATACTAGTTGTGCCTGACCAACTGAGTTCAACTGAAGTTCCATGGAATCGTCTTCTTTGTTCTCTGGGGCGGCATCCTGATTGGCAGAATTGACGTTACTCTGTATGCTGCAAAGTGGTTTGCTGAACCTTGTGGATATGTTGTTGTTGCTGTCACATCACATAATTTTGAGTTGTTTTTGTATAGGTGTGCCCTTTCTTTATTTTATTTGCCAATATTTTTCCTTGCTCCACTGATTACGGGTTTCAACCTTATTTTAAACTCAGTTGTGCTCGTACTGTTGAAATTGATAGGGTTTAGTTTCCGCAGTGTGTTTTGCAGTTGTTTACTTGCTAGTATTTATACTCAAAAATCCCTTACACACTTTTATTCTGTTTTTGTCAGTGGGACTTCTGTTTTCTTTTTTACGTGAACAGGAAAATATGTGTAAAATCCGGCCTATTCTTTGGTTGGGGGTCTAGCCTTCTACACATTCTTCAGTACTAGTGACGGTGTTAATTGTTTTATTTTGGTGTGTTGTAGGCCAAGCTTCTTAAGTAAGCCTACCAGGTGGCTTTTGGTTTCTTAGGCAGCAGAGCTGTATACTTGTAGCTATCAATACTACTTTTCAGTTTTCTTGGTGTAATTATTGGTGCGATGCTAAGGGTTCATGTCTTCAGTTGCTACATATTACTTTCCACAGAAACAGTAAGATATTTTAGTTCTGATTGTAGTTGTCAATTTCTTGAGGAACAGTTTAGCAACAGGTAATAAACTAAATGCACATTAAATCAGTGCTTGTAGCAGGACGTGCCATTGTACGTCTGTCGGGAGATCGGTGAAAACGGTTCTCTTTTCTATATGAGTGTTGGAATTCTTTGGTATTCTCTAGCAGGGAGATAGAGTTTGGGATGTGAAGTGCACCGCGGTGGCTGGGTCCAAGTCCACCATTGCACTGGTAACAATAAATAATTGTGACCATTGAACTTATCTTTAGATCTTTATTTTCTTGTAGCCTTCTGAAAGCCTTTTAATCAATATAATTTTTTCTGTATTCTTTTTCCTCACCAAAATTTAATATCACGTTTAGTTATGATTTTTTATCTCATATTTGTTTAGGATTCGTTAATATTTCTCTTCCTGTTTTCAATCTCTCTTCTCATCTTAGCTAAATTATGGGAGGTGACTGTTACTGGCGCACTCATGTTTTACAAATCCAAGTAAAGCTGAGCTGTTGGTGTATTTTTAATGTCTAGACATACAAGGCTTAGTCCGAAGACCGAGCGAGGTGGCGCAACGCTGGACTACTATTCTGGAGGACCCGGGTTCGTTCCCCGACTCCGGCCATCCTGATTTGGGTTTTCCGTAGATTATCGAAATTTATCCAGGCGAATCATGGGATTTCTCCTAAACAGAAGCCATGGCCGACCATCTCCCAGCTCCTGTCATTGTATCAAATTATCTGTCACCATCTCCAATTACCTCGTCAACGAGACGTAAAACTCATTTACCTTATCTCAGCCCAAATACATTCTTATTTCCCACTCCTACTTCAATACTTAAACTTCTACCGTAGATTAGTGTAGGTTAGGGAAATAAATTGATCGAAATCAGTTCGACAAGCATAACTACGCATATGATAATGATAACTGCTAAAACATTGAAAGGAAAACTTTTGTATTTAGCAGGAAGGAAAACTTTTAACTTTTGTTAAGTCAAAAAACATTAAGTTTTTAATGATCAAAGATTTTTTGTAAACAAAAGTAAATCTTAGTTACACTGTAAAAAAAAAGTTACGGTAAATTTACTCTACATGTAATGGAAGCTAATTACCTCTACAAGTGAGGGAAAATAACTCCACACATGTCAAGGAAAGAAATGCAACATGTAATGTAATTTTTCGTTAGATATTGGCGCAAGCCTTCTAGGACAATTTGACATAACGCGCGAGCGAAACTTCCGAGTGGTTTGTGTGGCGAATACACTACCTTGCGGAAATTTCCACACAGATTGGGAAATCGAGATTTCCCTCTCAAGGTTGGGGAATATTACCGTACATATGATGAGTACATTACTAACTTTTTTTACAGTGTATTATTTAACGTTGTAATTATTAAGTGACCGTACGTAATCTATCTAGCAATTTTTTTGTTACTTTTGAAATCAAGATAACCACGCGAAATAATGTATCACCAGAACAATGACTACTCACCTATTGCACATGAACCCATTAGGATAAATGGTATAATGCAGTTGATGCTCAGCAGAGCTGGAAATGATATATTTCCAACCATTGCTCCTGTCATTGAAAACATCAAGCCCAAGCTCAGCGCTAAATTCCTGAAAATAAATTTCACAGTTATAACTTGGATAATGTCCTGCTGCAATAGTAAGGCATTGTATTTCCCTTTTCATTGCTAAAAATATTTGCGTTTTCAGAAAATAATTATATTGTAGAAACAATCAAGAATGAATATATATTTGTAGTTCAGTTTTATTAATTTAAATTGTTCATAAGTGCAAACACCACTAGGCAAAGCTATATACAGTGGGAATTTATAAAGTTGACTTTTATTACTACAAAATACTTAAATTACTTCCTTTTTTTTTTTTTTGCTGTTGTTATGTACTTTGAAGCTCTGTAAAGATCACTTTTAGTTAAGAATATACATACACATTTTTTTAAAATACGTATTTGTGTTTTATAACGGTTTTATTGTTACAGAAATTCTGTATTTTAAAATTTATATTTTTCTGAGTTAGTGTTATTTAGTAAAATATATTTACTATATTAAGTATAATTTTAATTTTCCTATTATTGTCTTTGTTTAAAATCATTACCTTAAATTTTGATTCATGGTCAAAGTGTGACGTGCGAGCCCACAAGTTGTGTAGGGTATGTCATCTTCCTTCGGTTTCCCTACTAGTGACTGCAGTGTCAGTTGAGTGACAGGACAGGGTTTTCACGTTCGTTTGTGCCTAACGGGGATGTCCACCGCTTGTCTTTGCTAGCTATCTATTGCAAACAGTTCAAGAGCTCTGCTTGCTGCCCTTTTCTTTTATTAAGTGTGACATTGATGTTGATCTGCACAAATGATAAATATTCGTCTACAGATACTTTGTTAAGTATTTTGTTTGTCATGATGGTAGGTATGGTGATGTTTATTTCAGGAAATTGTGTATGCAATTCTTAAAAACGCAAATATCACGAAATGGTGGAAACCTTCAGGCTAGGGTGTACCTACAGGTGAATGTTTTGCCGAATAAAATAATTGTCTTTAACAATAGTAATTTACAGTAATTCTTAACATTTTTATGTACGCCTTAAGGTCTCTACTACATTGCATGCAATGCGTCGTTAGTTTATTTTACTACACTTTTATTTCTGGTATGTTACAAGGTGACACTATTGCCTCTATCTTGTTAAGCTGAAAAGGTGCTCCTACCATATCCTTATAAGTCCAGGGGCTCTTAAACTTTGCTTGCAACTTTTTTCGTAGTGCTGTTTTAGCTTTAATTTTGGGGATTCACTTGGTGAAGTGAGCTAACATTTTTATCATCGGTAAAGTTACTGTGAAACCTTATCCCACATAAACTCTCCTATGATAATAGGCTCCAAGTAAAGGCATGATTTACTCTCAAGGTTTATTTTGCTACCACTATAAATTAGGCCCAGGCACAGTCGCTTGAAGGGGCAGAAATAGACTTGAAGACGCGCATGTACAGCTATATGTAGCTTGCTCCTGTGTAAACTCAAGTAGCAGCTTGGTAACACCTGATGACCAAACCACTAAACTAATCTGGTGTACAAAGAGCCTCAACAATTAAACAAATGTTAGTTGAGCCAGGTAACGTGCGGGCAACGCAGCAGGTGGACAGCTAGCCTGTTTATGTAAAAGAGAACACTGACTGATATATAAACATATTGGTCTAGAAATGTAAAATGTTTAAAGAGGTTCTGCTCAGGACGTAGGCTAGCACTAAAAAGGGATATTTCTAAAGTGGTTTATTTGGGGGGTGAAAAGAGGCGAAATGTGTTATTGATAAACATTGATTATAAAGCTCAAACAAGACGAGATATCGTCGAGATTTTTAATTCAATGAGACACTCGCACAAACGCACAATAGCATATTTAATATGTTTTTTGAAATTGAACTGTTAAGGGGTTGAAAATACATGAAATGGGTTTTTTCATTAATTCTAGATTTTATTGAACCGTTCAAGATATAGAATTACTTTTTGCTACAATATGATGTTTACATAAACATCCCAAAAGAAATTTCAGTATATATATATATATATATATATATATATATATATATATATATATTCAAAATTTTACGTTTGAGGGGTGAAACGGCAAGAAATATTTTTATGAATGGTTGACGTTGCTCAAACCCGAAGGGCTATTATTATTATTATTCTCACTTCCAACTGGATACTTCTGTAAAAATGAGATTTCAAGATTTGTAGAATTTTCATATTTTACCGTTTGAAAACACATGAAATATGGTTTTGATTATTCCTCGATATTTATTTAACCAGTCAAGATATGAACTTGATATTTTATACATGATAATGCTTAAATACACAAAAATAATGTTGCAGATTTTGCTAATTTTAATCTCAAATGGGAGAAATGTGTTTTTGGTTCATATTCAGCCCCAATTTAAAGAGCACTCTTTTGCATTACCACGCGAGAGAGAGGAGAAAGAGAGAGAGAGAGCTGTCTGTCACTCTTACTCTTTCCAGTTGGGACGATGCACTTTCGTGTTTGTGAAACAAACAATGCAAAGATAACAAGTGCGTAAATGTTATTAATACAAGTTATAAACACATCAAATATGTTTGTAGGCAATTCAAATAATTTTATTATTACCAGCGTCGCATTTCAAGCAGCGAATTGCTGTTTATAGACGATGCCGTAATTTTGTATTTTGTGTATGTAAACGTATATTAGGGCAGAAAATGTTTACACAACTTCTCGCCATACTGAACTGTTCATTGGAAATAATTATTTATGTGTAAAAATTGAAGTATTTGCAATATGTGACACACATTTCTTCAATGACCTCAAACCATAGTTGTAATCAAGATGGCGTACGAGAGAGTGCAGCGAATGAACAGTTTCGTTCTCTCGCCAACAAATTGATACGACCAGAGAGCACTCTCTCTGACGTCAATATGACGTGGTCGCGAGAGAGAGAGAGAGAGAGAGAGAGAGAGAGAGTGCGAGAGAGCACTCTGTGAGTGAATTGAGACACGGCCTTCAATGGTTACGGGTATTAAACCCGTTGAATATTTAGATATTGACGTGATTTTTGCTAAGAATTAGAACTTTAAAGGTTTTTAGGTATATATGTCACACCACTATCGTAAAGCAAAGAGCACGTAGATAACTTGATGGGTTTTATATGTGTAAAGAGTTAATTGAAAACACATTTCAAATTTTTTTTTCATTGTAAAGTAGTTGACTTTTGAATGATCCTAACATTAGTTTACAGTTTATGCATTTTAATGGGAATTCCAAATAAATGGAAATCATTATGATATCTAGTAGGGTTGTAACTGTACTCACGATTCATCAAAAATGTTTTCCACCCCTTTTCCCCCTCTTTGCGTACAAATTTCAAAAAGTCAGAAATTACTTAAATGGTACTTAACTACGCATCCTTCTTAAGTAAAAATAGCTTTGACATACAAAAGGTCAGTAAGTCTGACATGTATTAATTAATAACAAAACACATTTTTCTCCTTTTTATAGCTTTGGAATTGAATAATTAAATTTTGGGTTGTTTATGTAAGCATCGTTGTGATGTAAAAAGTACTTTGATATCACAACGTTTACAGTTGATAAAAAGATTTACTCGAAAACACACTGCTGAAATCGTATTTGAGAAATTAGTGTTACAATTATGACATGTTACATTCTAATTTAATCAGCAATTCATTAAAAACATGATACTTAGATATTCATAATTATGAGATTCAAATCACTCTATAGTTCGAAGGGTTCAATAGACATAGGGTTTTTTATTTAAAATGAATTAGACGTCCTTTTACCCAATTAGATGTTGAATTTCCAAAAATCCTGAAATTGCTCTATCTATATGCATTTGTACGAATGTCAATGATAACCTGTCAGGTTCGAGGTATAAAAAAACACTTCACCCCTTTTTATCACCTTAGAGGCTGAATTTTGAATGGGGGAAAAAATCTTTTTATGAAATCATCCACAAAATTTCACGTTTATAGGCCCAGTGGTTCGGCCTGTGGCTTATAATGTCTAATGATCAGTGTTATGTACAGTGTGAAATTAGGCGCTAACAATTTTAAATTATAGAACATCATAGAAAAAGAACAGTAGGTTGGGCGTTTAACCTAAATGACATGTTTTTTTTTCTATACGTTTCCTTTGCACGACGTTGGACCCGTACAAATTCATTTTTTTATATTTTTTTGATGGGCAGCTTCAGAAGACATGTTACATTTTAAAATAAAATGAATATGTTTGCATTAAAATTTAATAAAATAAGCAGTTTTACAAAATTTACTTACTTTTATTTTTGTCTACAAAAAATTTCCTACTTCAATATCGCAACAAATGTCCCTTTACAAATAGATGAGTGACACATTTTTTTTTCATTTACAAATAATTTAGGCCAAGAACTGAACAACCATATTAGAATAAATCATCATGTTTATTGCTTCCGCTTCCATAGTCCACTCAGGCCTCTGTCAGCTTTTTAGCATTAGCTTTAGAAATTTATTTAAATTTATTAAGCACTTTGTTTCCATCATTCAGTTTGTTTCTTTGTTTAAAATTGCTCCTAAAAACGGAATCATAGTAGAAGGTTGAGAGCAAGATGTTTTGCTATACCAGATAAAATAACCGAGGCCTTAGGTACAGTTCCCAGTCTAAGTTATTCGTAAATGAAAAAATGTGGCATTCATCCACTTTGAAAAGGGACCTCTTTTATAACATTTTATTGGGACATTAACTTAAGTAAATGTTTGTGGACTAAAAGAAAAGTAAATAAAAGTTGCAAAACTGGAAATTTTAAGGGGGAAAAAAGATGGCGACCAGGAGATGTCACTTCACAGCAAAGCACAACAAATTCCCACTAAACAAGAAATTTGTATTTAAATACTGTACAAAACCTAAAGTTATACTACTGTTAATGTACTTCATGTGGCTAAATTAAATTGTCACAATTAAAAAGAAAATAGATGCAGTATATTTTTAGAGGTACTATTTTTAGTTATTTATGTTTTCAGTTTTCTAAGATCAGTACGTACCGGAGACTTGTAGGAAAGAGTTCCACTGTGATGCTAATTAATGCTACCTGAGCTATACCGCACAGTGATATGAACAAGGCAGCCAGTGCGAGTGTTAACTCTGTTGATCGCGACCAGTAGATGGCTATTCCGCATACTCCTCCCAAAAAATAGGTACATACTGAAAACAAAATAATACCACACATAGGGCAAGTGCAGTTTAGCATAAATACTCTATCTATACATTGGAAAATAATTTTATCTGTCCAAATAAATGGAATGCAGTAATACATTTTCTTTAAGTATGGAGTGAGTTTATAAACATGACCTTTTTATTAAGATTATTAGTTGTAGATGTCACCACAAGCCATATAAATGGGTGTCTGTGTATATTGCTTAAATTGAAGAAGTGTTGTTACTATTCTTTCAAATATTTCTGGAAACTATTGGAACATTTTCAGGGTCTGGTAAAACTTAACCTTAAGGGGGAGTGTTAGACAATTTTATTGTATTTCCAGTTTTTGAGCCATAAGATTTCTTCAAATTTTATTAACAAATTCTTCTCTTCGACAAAGCGTAGGACTGCTTGACATAAATAATAATGGAAACATTCATTAATTTTCCATGCAGATCATCGCAAGAGAATTCTTGGAAGTTGACGTATGATTCTCTTGCAATGATTCTGCATGAAAAACGAATGAAAAATTACGTTATAACTTATGTCAAGAAGTTTACCAAGAATACATCCTATGCTTTGTCGAAGATAACATTTTGATAATACAATTTGAATAAGTGTTATGGCTCTAAAAATGAAAATTCAATATAATTGTCTAGCACTCCCCTTAAATAGGTTTAATAAGTTCGATTTTCTGTCTATGACATGCACGTTGGCAATAATTGCAAATTTTTATTAATATTTTTTTTTGTTATTAGAATTAGTTTATATTACGGTTTTCTTGTTGACTTCATAGGATTTTTTCTTGAAATTGTAATATAATTTAAAATTAACTTGTAATGGAACTCACTTGCCATCGTCTTCTTGCCCAAGATGTTAACTATGAATCCCGCTGCCAGGAAACCTGCCATTGATACTACTGCCGTTATCAGTGTACTGAGATATACTGTGTTTTCCATCATTGCCTTGGAGAATAAAAGAAAATTCCAAATTAGCACCATAGTTATGGCTGTGCTCAGGCGAACACTGGAAATGTACTGTGGGTGAAGTGATAGTTGTTTCAATGTGATTGTGCACAATTTGTTAGAACATTATGGTTACATGAGCTCTTACCCTTTTCTTTGTAATTAAAGAGACAGTATTTTTGTGTAGTGACATAAATATTTTTTATAGTTTATACTGAGTTCATAACAAAAGCTGTGCTATAGAATGGGTTGTATATCACAAGAACCTAGAGTAGCTTGCACTCTTATGAAAATAATTACAATACTCTCATGATTAAACAAACTGGGAAAATGTTTAGTCGAAAGTGGAACTCTATGTATGCATTAAAAAAAGAAGATACAGTTGATGAGATTTTAGAGAATGAATGAAACAGTTTAATAATGCTGTAAGATATTCATTCCAATTAATTTTTTAAAAACTTAAATGCAGAAGTTTAAATTTTTTGTTACCGTAGAGTTTCCACGCCTCTATTATTCACAGGATAATAGCTAAATTTCCCTTTATAGTGTGGTAGTAGGGAGCTGTCATGAACACAAAACTTAAATGTAAATTATATTACATTTGACAATGAGACTGTCGGTGTGGTATTGAGACTTTATTTTGTGCATTACTTGTTTGGCACATTGAGGCAAATTGAACCAAATCAGCCATTTATCATAAAAAAATAAAATACAACAATATTATTTTAGTCTCAGACTTCAACTTTTGAGAGTACGGAAAGTATACATAGTGTAATTAAGTCATGCAGCAATAAGGAAACACGGTGTGAATTCTCATGCTTAAAATTAGCCATGCTAGCTTTCACTTGGGGTGATTTGGAATAACAAGTAAAGTTAATTGGAATAACCAGGCCGGAAGTCAAATACGAGCTCAGAGAATTCGTAACATGTTTGGTACCAATAAAAGTATTTTTGAAACACACGTAACTTAGATGTTAAGTGCCAATTAATGTGTAATTGACAGGAGTTATGAGTCACTGAAGAAGTATATTCTGTAACAGATGAAGTGGGATAGTCAAATGAAAATGGGACAACATGCACGTATATCTTAGCCCACACACTGCCAATTTGGTTGGGAACTGCTGTACACTACAGCTTTGATCAATCTCCAAGCGACTTTTTTTTTTAGAACGGAAGAGATACTTAAATGAACATCATTTTAGATAGGTTGAAGCCGTGTGTGCCCAAGCAAAGGAAAGGTTTCATCATCAGCTTATTAGATTCTTTAAATATAGGAGTGACCGTGTTATATCTAATGGGATCACTACATCAACAGCTTAGGAGTTTACTCCTGAAGCAGTGGGCATATAAAGACTCTGTGATACATATGACCTGCTTGCGTTAGACTCTTCCTGGAACGTTGGATGAATAGCACCACCATGTTAGTGTACCCACCACGCTGCAGTATCCTGTGCCTTCCTGACGCAGCTGGTTGTTCTCGCCTTGCGCTGCCACAAAGTCAATCATCTCGCAGAGAGAAACACCGTCGGTGTGTGTGATGTTCATGACCTCTTGAAGGTGGTTGTACTCCTCCATAGTAGCGAACAGCTGAGGCAACCATTGTCTCAAAGTGTTTACGCTACATGTCAACATAAAAATTCAATTTTACGGCTTTGTACCTGAGTTCCTCGGTTCTTTAGAAAAAATCATTTCAAATATCTATATATCCATATAATCATTAAGAACAAATATTTTTTCATCTTCATGCCATGCTTTTTTGTATTTAGAATCTACGTATTCAGTTTGTACTTTTTACTTTTTATGTGATTCATTGTCTTATATAACTTTTTTTTACTAAAGAAACATTTTTTTTGTAATCATCAAATGCACTGATTTAATTTTTGACTACTGAAAATTACAGCTTTTGCTCTATTTTAACAACTACATCATCATAATTTATGCAATATATTTTCATCCTTAATCCGGTGAATTCTTCTATTACTTTATCATTATAGTCATCTTTCATTTTACCAATATTGTTATTATTAACCAATTGTAACCCATATTGATTGGTCCCGGAATTTTCGCATGTGGGAAACGAGACAACGTTGCCGTTGGCAGATGAATTTTCTCGGGGAACTCCCTTGCATTCCATCACTACTGTGTTTGTAGTTTCCCTTCATGTCATCCCTCATTCATCTCTGGCCCTTCAGGTTGGGGTTTGGCGACCCCGTAATGAGAATCATGGCTGAAACGCAAGGAGAATCCTTTTAGCGGTGCGTGGTCCCTTGGGCATAATCGCGTCGTTTCTAGGATATGATTCAATTAAAAAAAAGAGGACAGGTTTCATCGTATGGAATATGCCTATTTAATTCACGGGGAAGCTTTTTATAGGCGGTTCGGAATAAAGTGAGCACTCAAAAAAGCCCTGCTAAAGTTCTATTTCCGTGCGTAACGGTAAACGACGGGAATTGTCTTACATCTCTCTGGACAACACAGCACTAGACGTTTGCAAGGGTAAGATAAATTGTACAGTCGGCAAGAACCTGTAAACTTTAGTAAAATATTTATTAATGGCATAAAATTCAAGTATGTAGTTTCTGTTGACTTTGTTTTAGTATTGTATTTAAATACGGAACTATATGGAATTATATTGCGTAATTTCGAAGCCAACCATACAAGCATCGACTTCATCAATGTTGAATTACATGCAGGAATGGCTAGTGATATTTTTCAAAGGTTGGATTTTTAGTGCTCACTTTATCCTGAATGACCTAAGTATTTACTACTACAGGATAATAACCCAATATCCGGGGACCGACCCCGCCGGGAATCGAACCTTGGTGGGAGGTGAATGGTGTGTAATCCTCTTCATCTCTGAGTATTCTATGCCAGGTTTTAAATGGTGGCCAATAATAATGTGAAACGTCATAAGAACGGTGGTTGCGAAAATTTTTGTCCATTTTTCTTTCTCGTTTGAATATTTTCTGATTGGTCATAAAACAGTTTTTTTTCTTATACATTCATTCCGATTGTATACGGCCTATTAGTTATATTATTTAAACCATGTCGATCGTGAACGAGACTACTGTGGGTTGATGCACTACATATCTCAGTCAGCTGGCTCATGTAACACTTAAACACACACAAGTAATTTTAGCTGTGCAGCGGGAGGTATTCTTATGAATTATAACAAACTTCTTACCATCCGAAGTTCTAAAATTTAGTACAGTTTGTAAAATGACTACCTATACTATTGCACTTCGTAATTATTTTCTTTTAAGTTTATGATAGCTACTTCAATGCATGTAGTGCTGCTAAATATAATTTTATGTATATTTGCTAGAAAAATTAGTTTTGGTAAATCATATATCTTAATCTGATTCTGGTAGGCATGCTAACATTACATTTAAAATGTCACGTTATTATTTAACGTTAATGTTGACAATAAAACTGCCTTATATGTTATGATATTTAATAGTACATATAATATTTTTAAACATTAAAATATGTTAAAAATCTGACAAGGATTTGAACTCCAAGTGCTCAGCTCAAATTTTAACGTTGCTTTTGAAAAATTCTTTCGCGAGGAGTTAGCTGATCTGTTGCGGGAACACTTTCTAAGGAAGAAGAAAAAAAGACAGCCATCAGTATATAATAATAATACTGCTGAGAATAATTCCTGGAAAGTTGCATTGTATTCTCCCCTTCCCCATATAAGGTCTCGCCCCTTGGCAGGGCGAGGGGGGGGGGAGTACAACGGGTCGTTGGCTTCTTACGAAATGGCTGTTTACATTTTTGATAGTCACAATATAATGTTATGTATTTTCATTGATTGGATTGAACAACACATTAGTGAAACATTTTTATATCCGGAACACGGGATTCAGAAATGTGCTTCTGTTTGCACTACCTAGAATATACCTGTTGATTGAATGGCCTATCAAACGTAATTACTCATCGTACCGAGTGCTAGCCGTCCTCGCTCTGCCATCGTAGCTCAGTGGCAGAGTCTCTGACTCGTAAGCCGGAGGTTCTGGGTTCGCGGCCCAGCACTTCCACTGCATATTTTCATTACTAATGTGATAATGATAATTGGCAGAAAGCTTTGAGTTAGTGAGAAATGAGCTAAGGTTGGGCGGATATAAAAAATCCGCTAGGATGGCCTCCATACAGGAGGGCTTTTATTAGGCTCTCCTGTATGGAGGTCAGCCCAGGTGGTTTCTCCATGGGGTCGCAGGAGTTTTGCTTCTGTTGGGAGTAGAATGTTTATTTTTGTAGCTATAAAAATAAATAGGTAATGGAACACTCCCTTAAACAAAACACACTCCTTACTATGCTTTTAAAAATAGACAATGTGGTAATAGTGTCGGATGATGCCGCTGTTCGGCACCATACATAACATCACTCCTCACCATGAGACCTTTTTAGACGACTTTATTTGAAAAAATAACAAACTTAGTAAAATAGAGAAGTATTCGTTTGATATTGTGCCATACTTGAATAAAATTATAGGCCTTTCGCTGTAAAGTGGAATAGAACAACACAATAATTAATACTGATAACCTAGACACATAAAAATATCCTGTTAAAATCCAAATTGTTATTAATCTTTAAAGGCGTCGGACACAATTAAGTAAACAAAATATGTAGTTTAAATTAGCAAACGAATGTGACAATTTCAAAAGATAAGTCCAATCCTTAAATTAGGCTACGTTTAAATTCAATTTTTTTGGATTGATAACGTAATTGTGTGAATTTACGAATTTAGTCTTGTTGGTTGTGTTCAGTTAGTTTGCTTATCGGACCCCCGACGCATTTAAGGATAAACAATAATTTGAAATTATTAATTTTTCATATAGTATTTGTACTACAAAAATGAAACGTGCGCACACATACTCAACGCAGTGTATATGTGTTTCCTCAAGCATTCCTTGTTTCAGCAGCCTACTTATTTACACGCCTTCACATCTACAAATAATATGTTCTTTTTTTAAATAGATACTCACCCAAAATTCGCACCAAAGCTGAGAGTAAATATGAGAAGAGCTCTTGTCACTTACCCAAAATTCGCACCGAAGCTGAGAGTAAATATGAGAAGAGCTCTTGTCACAAGCGGTGCTTTAAACAAGGGTTTCATCCTCTTGAATCCCATCCTTATTACAGTAAAAACACTTCTGTGGGATACTGGAGGAATTATCGCACGAGACTGCTTGCGAAGAGTTAGAAACTTCACCTAAATTAGAGGAAACAAAACAAAATAAATTTAATAAGGCAAAACCTTCTTAACTTAATAATATAATTTAATGCTGTCAACCACTTTGCGAATAGTTTAGAAACTGCACCTAAATTGAAGTAAGCAAATAGTATATAAAGGTTTTGATTAAAATCGAAAAGCTTGCTTAGTACTCATATTATTAATCGCTTAAACGATAGACATAACCAAAACAACATTTACAGGAAAGTTTACTCACTCTCATGTACAATAACAATTGTAATCTTGCCAGTCAAACTAAATATTCAAATACATTCCAGATTGTAATACGCAACTGCTCGTATTTTAATGAGAGCACCGACTACACTGTTAAAAATTTCCGTGAATTTACAGGCATGTCTGTTTAGTTAGCGGAAAAATTATTTTGTAACACAGTTACATATAATTTCATTAATTAAAAGTGTGTAAGGCAGCGAGAAGGAACTAAAAAAATAACCCGATTGCATGAACGTGACTGCATCCTGAAGAAGTCACATAATAATGCGAATTTCCATAAGTGGAGCTAGTTGCCTTCCGTAAATTTTACGGTCACTTCTGGAGATTTTTTACCAAAACAACGAATATTTTAACAGTGCCACCTTATTTTTGTAAGAGTGTTTAGCAACTGTTGTTTAGAACTCCTTAGTAACATACTATATATTCCACTGGCATTCGTTACCACTTGAAATACTTTCATGTACACCGTCATACATTTTAACGGAAATTTACGGTAAATAAACGAAAATAGTGCCCGTAAGGTAAATTACGGAAATATCTGAAGTAAATATACACTACGGAATCATACGTAGTATGTCCATGAGTCTACCGACACTTACAGGGAAGAAATCGTAAATTTATGGGCTAGAGAGATGGAAATATTACGGCTATATATTAACAATATCACTGGTGAATCAGCAAATCTGTAGAAATGCAATTTTAGCAACATAGACATGTAAGTATGGCTCAGTTCCATGTGATGAAATTGTTTTACGAAAACTTCTGTTGGATTAGAAACCAAGTTTCCGTGAATTCACGGAGATACCCGGAAAATCCGTAAATCGACGGAGAAAATTTTTACAGTGTAGATTGCCAAGGCGTTTAACAACAGTGATACACTGAAAGTGAAATACTTAAACAGGTGCTTAATGACACAGATTTATTTTACGTTAGAGTAAAATCTGCGTATTAAAAAAATAATCTGTTGTGTTGTAAAGCTCAATATGATACATACGAACATATTCCAAATTTGATTTCTTACCCCCCTCCACTTAAAGATAAGAAGAAAAACTTGGCGTTTTGCGTTCACTCGTCATTTTCCTCCTTTCAGAAAACTTCGACGATGCATCCAAAACCTACCAAAATTTCATCGCATCAGATGACTGGTATAAAACCGCATAAAAGGCAACTACACTGTAAAAATTTTTCTCCTTCGATTTACGGAATTTCCGGTAAAAATTTATCTGGATACCTCCGTGAATTCACGGAAACTTAGTTCTTAAGTCAATAGAAGTTTCCGTAAAACGGTTTCATCACAGGAACTGAAACATATTTACATGTATATCAAGCTACAATTGCATTTCTACAGATTCACAGATTTACCGGCGATGTTATTAAAATATATCCGTAATATGTACATCTGTCTAACCCATAAATTTTCGATTTTTTTTCGTACAAGTGTCCGCAGCAGGCCTATTGGCATATTGCGAATGATTCCGTAGTGCATATTTACTACAGACATTTCCGTATTTTATTTTGCGGACACTATTTCCGTTCATCAACGGTACATTTCCGTTTAAATTTATAACGGTGTAGGCTACATGAGAATATTTCAAGTGGTACCGAATGTCTGTGGAATTTTTAGTATGTTTCTAAGGAGTGCTAAACAACAGTTGCTAAAAACTCTCACGAACATTAGGTGGCACTGTTAAAAATAATTTTCGTAGTTTTACAGAGAAGTGCTGGTTAATTTTTTTTTTCAGAAGTTTCCGTTAGTTTACGGAAGGCAACTAGCTCCACTTATGTAAACTCGTATATTTATGTGACTTCTTTAGGATGCAAGTACAATAATGGGTTCTGTTATTTATATAGTTTCTTCTCGGAGTTTTACATATGTTTAATTAATGAAACATAATTATGTATAACTGTGATACAAAATAATGTTCCCGTTAATTAAACAGACGTTTCCGTAAAATTGTCTGTAAATTCACGGAAATTTGTACAGTGTAAACAATAATTTTATGATATAAGCCCGCTGCATTGCCCGCGTGTGTTAATCGTAATAGCGAATATTTACTTCAATTATTGAAGAGACTCTTTATACGCTAGATTAGTAGCTCTGTCGTCTTGTGTTAGGATAACCAAGCTGCAGGTTCAGCTTACTCTGATAGTATATATACGTGGGATGATCGACTCGTTTACACCTGGTGCGATTATTGATGACAGTGCCATCAATGTCTACCGTCTAAAGTTAATTCAAAATAAATAAAATAGCCAGTCACTAGGTACATAGAGATTGTACAGCAACACGTAACGGTATAATTGCATAATGTTAACTTCCCTATTACTTGCTTTTACGTATCGTCTTCTTGGAAATGTTTACAAAGACTACGTTTCCTCGCTGGTATTTGAGAGCTATTTCTCACTATAAAAATTGAGATAATTATTTTTCCTATCTATCATTCTGAAGGAAAAAAATTTTTTTGATATCTCAACTAGTTAGGTAGATGAGATTACAGAAAAAAATTACGTCTTTTCACCCCTGTACTGATCGAATTTCGCAAAAATCACACTATTTCCTGTTAAACATTTATATAAGTATCCAATTGACGTGAAAATTTCGGCGATAAATCCTTTGAGTCACAGCGCAATCGACGATTAATTTAATAACATATTTCATTCCTTTACAACCCTAAGAATTCGGATAGGGAAAGTTCTGTGGGCATTTACGTATTCATCACCACAAAACAAAAAGCAACTCTATACATCTCGACGGGTTCGGTAGCACTCATGGATTTATTTAAACCACATTCCATGTCTTTCTACCCCTTTAGGGTTCGAATTTCGAAAAAAAAAAAAAGTTATAGACTTGTAAGGGCGTCACATTTAAGTGAAAATTCCATTACTTTTCACCCCCTTAGGTGTCATATTTCGAAAGATAAAAAAACTATATTTCGGGTTTTTTTAGTAAGAATTTATCTTAAGGGGGCGGTTCACCTCAGTTTCAACGTCTTTTATTATTTTTACATTTGTACCTGGTATTTTTTTCTTATTTTAGACATAAATTGTGACTATACCTTCCTCTCAGGAAATTTTTGTATCTCTTACATAGTTTTTCAACAATAAGTCGTAAACGTCAAAATTTGCACTTTACGGTTTTATGCACGCCACTAAAACCAACTGATATACCAAACTGAAAAAAATTCACAGTGTATAACAATGTTTAGGCTGTGATTTGACACATATAAAACCACACAATGTATAGTTTTGTATTTTTAAAAACATATTTGACATTTTAAAATTTTCTTTTCAAAATTCAGCATTTTTTATTAAATGCAAAAGTATTTCTTTTTGTTTCATATATGTCAAATCATAGCCTACAACATTGTTATACACTGTGCATTTTTTCGGTTTGGAAGGTCAGTAGGTTTTAGTGGCTTGCATAAAACCGTAAAGTCAAATTTTGATGTTTACGGCTCATTACGCAAAAACTTTAAAAAATACAAAAATGTCCTAAGAGGAAGATTTAATCACAACAATGTCTAAAATAAGAAAATAATATCTGATACAAATATAAAAATTAAACTCGAGTCGACATATGAAAGCTCAGCGGGATGAGTCGGAAACACGTTTTACCTTCTTTTACTTCGAATTTGGAAAATTATTCTAAAATGATATTTTGGGTCTTAACGTAAATATCATTCTAAAGCAACCAACACTTCGATATCTTGGCTGGTTTGATACATAAGGAAGAATAATCAAAAACACTTTTCACTTTTTTTCATCTTCTTGATTGCAGAAGAATTTGAAACGTCTTAGACGTTTTTATGCGTATGTAATTTAAGTAAAATTCACGACAATAGCTCATTGGGCTCAAACTGTACAGGTGATTAGTAAAAACACGTTTTTCCGCTTTTTTCTCCATGGGAGTTGAATTTAGAAAAATTCTAAAACTTCTTTTTGGGTATTTACATAAGCATAATTTCACCCCCTTCGGAGACGAATTTAGAAAAATTCCCTTCTTAGTGCTCGCCTACGACCTAAAGGGAACCTACACAAAATTAAATTTGACGTTTGTTCTTTCCAGCAGTTTGACTTGTCAGTCATTTAGTACAATCCTCGATAGCCCTTAAAGCCGCTGAGAAATTATGCTGATTTACATTACGGAATGAAGCTTTCAAAATGCATATTAAATATTAGAAAAATAAATATAAGTTCGAAAATTAAGTGTGTGAAAAACAGTAAAATTATTTTCAGTGAACCCTCGATAACTCTTAAACCCGTTGATGTATTGAATTGATTTTTACTTCAGAGTGAAACTTGCGCATATCCCAAAAAATATTGGTTTCATAATTAAGAAAAAATCAACCTCTATGGGCATTAAAATAATACAACGTGGTTCCAACTAATCCTCTTAAACCTGTTGAGATATTGAGATGATTTCTTAATGGGGATTAATCTTGAAACATACTTAAATACCATTTCATTATATTTCAAAATTCGACAATTTAGTGCACGGAAAGATGTTATATGTTTCACAAATCCTGAAAAGCTATGTAAAACATTAAACTTAGAGAAAGAATAAAAATTTAAGATAATTTTAAATTGTTTTCTTGAGTGAAAATTAGCTTATTGAAAAGTGAAATAAATTCAGTAACATATTTATAATTTTTAATACTTTGTTTGTTAGTATTTATGTTTTCTAAACGAACAGTAAATTTCAATAAAAAATTACTTCATTAGGATTATACTAAAAGTAAAATAGAAAACTTGTTCAAATTAGTAACATCATCAGTACGAATATATTCTAAGTTTCTTTAACCATTTTTACAATCAGTTGATTATTTAGCACTACAAAACGATAATCAACTATTGGTGTACATTTTATACTTTGTTTGTAAATTATTTAATTTATTTGTTTACCACATTGAAGGAGTTGGAAATTCTTGTCAGGAAATGTCGTAGCTCTGCCTTACATGTCAAACCTGGTGCTATAAAATATAGTACGTGGTAAATTATTCCTTATTTTACCCTCTGTATAAATCAAAGACAAATCTGTTTTTATAATAACTGTTCAATTAGGTAGTAGTACATATTAAATTGCGACTTAATGTTTTAATTAAAACGAGTACATAAAATAAAGGAATTATAATCATACGAAGTGTTTACACGTAATTAATTCGGATAGTATTTAGGGGAGAATATGTAACTGTTTTCGGATGTGCGTGACCTCAATCATTTTCTTGCATTACATACCTTCCATACATGGAAGTATTTTGCTTGTATCACCTTATTATATAGATATTCTTGCCTTCTTAATTTATTTTCAATTCTATTTCAAATCATGTAGATGTAATTAACTTTTATGTTGATAGAATGTCATAGGGTAACTTAAGGGGGATTGATCCCTGCCAGATCGGTTTTACGGTTTTTCCTATAAATCAGGGAATATACATATTGTTTTAGTTTTTTTCACGCTGACAAGGCATAGTTTATTGTTTCATTCACTTTTTGGAATCCATATGACATTGTTTCTGTTAATGTTGCGGCCTCTGTAGTTGCTCCCGTAAATAAATAAATTTTTCCTTTTCAGCTGTTTCCCGTTGCAAAATAATGAATGTATTATGGTTCCAGCAATTACAGAAAATCGATTAAGTTTGTATCTATGCCTTGTCGTGACAAAAATTTTGATACATCGAGAAGAAACAGATAAATCCAAGGTGGTGGGGATCAGTACCCCTTAAATTAAGCATAAACTGGAAAGGGAATACACATATGTGTACATCTAGAAACAACCAGGACTGCTAAGTACGCCATTGAAGTGAGCTGTACAACTCGAAACAAATAAAGGAAAACCTTAGTTCAAAACTGACTCGAACAAAGGATATTCGGAGGAGATCATTAGTCAGGGGCGGAATTACTACGTTACATGATGGACCATGAATATAAGGGTGATGGATGTTAGTGATATCACGAAGATTGATGCAGTTCTCGAAGGAGACGACAGGCTGGGAAATGAGGTAGAATGTAGGGAGAGTTACAAATGAAGGGATGATAGAACGAAGTCACAAGAAATAAAGTTGTTGGAGCTTTTGCAACTGTGGAATATTTTTGTATATTAATTTTGTTAGTTTCAGAGTTACTTGTGGAAAACAATGTTTTATTTCACAAAGTATAAACAATAATTTTTGCATGTATCAACTGACTTACGTACATCGATTAAATTTCAATGTAAATTAAAATTTCGATAATGTAAATAAGTTAACTACACGCTAATTTCCACTCTACTACGTAATAAATGTCATAACTTATTAGTATACACAACATATGGAGGAGTTGATCTCTCGTAAACTAGTTCCGTATTTGACATCCGTACCTATACATGTAGCGGGAACTTGTAGTGTTATCTTACCGGATATGTGTCGGGATCCTTGCCAGTGTTGAGAGCGTACATCCTGCGCAGGACCTCAAGTGCCTTGTCGTCCTTGCCAGCTGCCATGAGGAACTTGGGAGTCTCGCAGGAGAAGGATACAAGGATAGCAGCCACCAGAGTGGGCAATACCAGGATGAGCATGTAAATCCTCCATGAGTTGTATGTGATGGTATCGAACAGTCTCCAAGACCATGGTTGCGGTATCACAGCCCACGCTATACCTACAAATAATACAATTATCCTCACTGATTTTATTTTATACTTTCCATACTATACAATCTTAGTAAATAAAGAACTCGGATCTTCACAAATTTATTAAAGGTCCTACATTTTAACCTGAAACCAACATGCTGGGCGAGGTGACGCGACGATAACACGTTGGACTTCTATTCGCGGGAATACCGGATCGATTTCCGGCCACCCTGATTTCAGTTTTACATGCTTGCCCGGAATAGTCCCAGGTGAATGTTGGTATAGTTCTTTACCAACGACCATGGCCGATTCCTCTCAGCTGTCACCATCTCTGATGACCTCGCTGTCAAAGATACGTAAAGCCCACTTGCCAACTCCGGCCACCAATCACATTCTAAACGTATATACATGGAGGAAATTAATGAATTTTTGTGTGCGCTATATTTTCATTAGGCGATATTAGTT
This sequence comes from Medauroidea extradentata, assembly GCA_003012365.1. Lineage (NCBI taxonomy): Eukaryota > Metazoa > Arthropoda > Insecta > Phasmatodea > Phasmatidae > Medauroidea > Medauroidea extradentata. Next base: position 52,914 of record PNEQ01114311.1, read on the forward strand.
TCGTTTTTAACTTGGCGGACAATGACGTTAAAATCTACCTCTAAATTTTGTTAGTCAGCAAAACAAGTTATAAATTTTTTTTTGTTACTGACGAAAAGTCTTCTTTTTATTGTCATGGTCTGTTATTAAATACGCCGAATTGGCGCTGTTTTTTTAACAGTACAGTCAATTTTACGTGAGCTCTGTTGTAACAGTTCAATTTTCATCCATGCAAATCCGAAGACAGTACAGTGTCTTAAAAATTCCAATTCGCACCGAATTTATTTTCAAATAAATAATGTCGCATTGTTAAAATGGTAAACTGAGTGAGAGGCGTGGTGTACAACACTATCACACATATATCAACGTAGTTGATGGTATAATGCATATAATTTCATTTTTAATCTTGTCGCATAGTCGTTGCGTTGTACATCTCTGCATATGTCACACAACGTTAATTTAATAGAATTTAATACTCTATAAGGTAGAAGTGAATTCGATCGATACACTCTGGAAAATTGTTCCTTACAAAAAATATACCAAGACATTATTAATATCAATTTTCTGCAAAGTGAACTGCAATTTAGTTATGTCGCACCAAAAATTTTAAGTTCTTTTAGGTAAAAATATTACTTCCATTATGTCACGGATAACGTAAGTATCTAGTAATTCTGTAGATTTTACCTATAAAAGTACGATTAGTAACATCATCATCATTTCAGGAAAACTGACATTGCTCCCGTATAAATTAATAAAACATGACGACTTGTCGTAAAATTCGCAAGTAAACCGTTATCGTCCTTTCGTGAATGGCCTAGTAGGTTGTCATTTAACAACACACAGAAAATTGAACTTTTGGCATTTTAATTTGTGATATGTTTGGGATAAAGCGAACATCAAATTTATATTCTGCTTCGTGAAAATAAGTAGTAATACTATCATAAGACATGTCAGGTGTTATTAACGGTCCTGAAAAGAAATTAGATTGTTAAATTTGGTTCTGATAGCCACGTGTACTGCAGGAGACGTGTATAACGAAATGTATTGCTAAAAATGTCATTTTATTGAACCATGTTGTAAATGCAAAGCTTCTATACCGTATACTGATGACTGCAACGTGAATACTCGGCAAAAATATTTTCAAAACAACTTTCAGGGTAGCTGGGTTTTCCATACATGTAGTTTGATGATGTAGCAACTTATTTACAAATTATATTTTACTCTGGCTGCTCCTTAAAAATAAATTATTCACCTCAGTTGGAATGCGTGGAACAATTTATAACGTAACAATTATTGTGTTTTGAATTTTTCATGCTCACATACTGGTAAATTGAGTTTGTAAAGGCGCGTGTTTACATCCAACAGTTCAAAATTTACTTGCATTAGTTAACGGAATATCATTAAATTACGTTATCATATATAAGAGGACTCGAAGGTTATTGTTTTGCACCAATAATTCAATTTAACGTATAGTGAGGGTGTGGTGTATTTAAAAGACTCAATGATACATTTCTTACCTGGTACAACTACATTGCCTGACGATGCGAACAGACCTGTCCACAAGACCAACCTGGCTCGATGTTTTTGATCATGAAACTCTGACAGGTATGCCTTGGTAATTGATTGTGGTCCACAGATCCTTGTCAGAGAAAAATAACATTATACAATTTTTAGTCAGCAAATGGTAAAATTAAATAATGTATTTACCTTCGTCTTAGGGCAGAAGTTACGTACAGGAAACCGGCCAAAAACTTGAAGACCAGAAGCATCCAAAAGGCTTGTGAAAAACTGGCGATAATATTGACAGCCGAATCCAGGAAGTATATCACCATAATAAGTATGTGGCGACCAAAGGCATCTGATAGAAATCCCCATAAGAAGCCTCCGCACATACTCCCTGTAACAGAATGAACAAGATATTTGCTAACATCTGATGTGCTGGTAAGCTGTTAATATACCCAGGATGCTGCATAGCATGCGGTTATTAATGACCCCTAACATTTAATAAAAAAATTGAAAATGCATGTATACTGAACTTTTACCCGACTCGAAGATGCATTAAATTGAAGACCACGCGAACAAAGTTGCTGGCTGCAGCTTGTACAAACTAAGATAAAGGTTAGTTAAAGAATCTGATATAATGGTTAGTATTGCGGTAATTTATTCCAAATACGCAAATAAATTGTGAACATCTGATACTGTCCAGTTACGAAGGAAGGTAATTGCTTTTGTCTCTTTGACTGTGAGGTAATTTATACATAGAACCATGAACAGGACGCGAAGGTTGTCAGAACCTATACGTTAGTCTGAAATGATTTCCTGAGGCCGTTAGAAATCGTGAATAAGAATGGCTGATCCGAGAATTCAACTCGTATTCTCATAACTCCAATAATGTATTGTACCACTGTGCCACGTAGCTCGGTATGTTATCGTTAACATCGCGTATTATTAAGAATTAAAATCACACAAGAAAAAAATATAGCGAGTGAAGTTTATGTCTCTTATATCACTAGAATCGATATATACTTAGTAGGATGTTAATTTGTTCAGTTAAGTGTCAACCTATATCTACCGAAAGAAACTAACAAAATATATTAAATTCATTAGAAATAATATATTTTAGTATTAGGAGTGTTAATTAGGTAGGGACGTTGGTATTCGGGAACAACACAGTGGTGTTTTTTCAAAATATTTCTTCACGAGCATGGTCTCAGTGACTGACGGAGCCAAGTACTCAAGTTTTCGGTATCAAACCTTGGGGTAGACATATGAGTCAGTTCTCACTTACGGTTTGTGGAGCCTGAAGATTAAGTCTCTATTACGTAGCAACACGAGGACGGGGGCGTCAACGTGTTAAGTAATGTAAAACATATAAATTAGATTATTTTAATATTTACTTACCCACAAACATGACTGCAGAAAGTATGCCTTTGTCCATCTGGGAGAGCTCCAAGTCACATTCAGCTGACGGAAGTAAGAAGGATAGGCTGCTGATATCACATTGGTGACCAATTGTTCCCACCAGACATATCAGGATTATGAAGTAGTTGAACTTCCCATATCCTGCAAGTCCATCGTAAAAGAATTTACAGGATGCCCAGAAAAAAAACGCAAAATAAACTCACCACGTGAATCCTGGGCTAAATTGTAGGCGACAGTGTTGTACGATGACATTTTATATGCACAGTGTGGCAATGTAGCACTGTAGTACTTCGACGTGGAGCGCTAAAGGGGACTATCTCCCTGCAGTGTTGCCAAATTGTGCACATAAAAATGTCGTCGTACAACATTTTGCCAGTTATATTTTCGTCTCCAATTTAGTGCAGGATTCACGTGGTGTGCGTTTGTTTCTGGAAACCATAAATACAAAGATATTGGGGGACTTGTACTTTTAGCAGAAATCCACACAGTTTATTAAAATATAAGAAAATGTAGATGAAACTTTGCAGGTTATGTCTGCCTGATATTACTAAAACGAGTCAACATCGTATAACGTTACAGTGCTTACCTGTCAAAGATACTGCCGTTTCGAAGTCAGTTCCCTCATTCTGCGGTGGTTCGCCTACAATTAAAATAAGGAAAAAGTGTTAGAAGTAATGGATAGTTCATGCAACACAATATAATTTGCTTCTGTAAACCATGACATGTTTCAGCATATGTATTTAACTAACCTTTAACTGGAAGAATTGCAAGAAAACAAATTTTATGTACAATTTTTCTTAAAGATTTGTATATTAATATATCAGAAATCTATTCATAATGGCTAGCTGTTTTTTAGGGATTAATCATAGACACAGAACATGGAGGGTTGTAAAACAGAAAAAACAAAAATACATTAAACGTAAATCAAGCTTAAATTGTTAACAGCAGAATTGAACAGCACAAACTTTTACGCAGTACATTACAATTTCACTAATGTCCAACAATGTTTGTACTTTTTTTCAGCTTGTTACAAAAAATATTTCATAATAGAATTAATTTAAATCATGACACGTTAGTCAAATTACTCGGTTTCATAACGCATATGAAAACCACCATAGGAAGGTAAAACTGCGAATTTTTCAATTGCGTCTGTTTAAATAATTGATAATTAATACTGTAAAAATGAAGTATAAAACACTACGTTGCATAACGTGGCGAGCAACGTTACAAAGACGTTCCTGATCAAAATAAAAACTGTGCGAATTTCTTAATCGAATAATGGTACCTGTGGAACAGCGGTGAAACGAAAGGGCGGAGAGCACGGAAGTACCCCGAGATAACCTGGCACAGGCAGTAGGGTTTGCCTCGAAATTCGGGACTGACTCTGAAGGGAACTGTACGTGAATTGTCTCGGTTTTTTTCTCTCAGAAAACAAAAACAACATTTCCATTAGGAACGTGCGACTATCTACCAGTGTAGGGCCTATGCATCTTGTGTTATGACAACTACATCTACTGGTTCACACAAATTAAAGTGCTTTCTGAAACGGATTCAAATAAGAAATTAGTGTAAATTAAATCACATGTTTACAATAATTTTTGCTGACAGCACCGTATTGCGAACGTACTGTCACTGGTATTCAAATTATATATTTTATGTTACATGATACGCTCCAATTTTTTTGTACTTCTGCGAAAGAAACAGAAGTTGAAAACGCAGTTGCCGAAGAAAGTCATAGGAAAATTTTGGTTTGTAACATTGTATTTGTACTTGCAGTATAGTAAGGTGAATGGATGATTTATTTTATTATGAAAATTAACTTTTATATTAATATATATGAGATGTGTAACTATTCGCTACTAGGATTCGAACCTGGATCCTTGCGCTCATTAAACACGCATTTCATCCCCTAGACCAGCTTGACTTACAGGATAGCGGCTTATATTTATATACGGTATTCAATTGCTTTTTTTTTTTTTTTAATTTTGTTACACGTAATTTGTATGAGAACTCTTTTATTTATCAACAAGATATATACTAGTGGATGTGATTAGTATAAACAGGATGTTTTTGAACAACACCGACGAACACCGGCAGGTGATTTACTATGGAAAAACATACAGAAATTATGTTTTGGATTTTTCACCTAAATTTAGAACTAAAGGAGTAATGTGGCTCTGAGTATCAAAATTTAAAACTTCATTCCTCCAAAATATCGGAAACTAAATGACATAAAAAACTGTATTTTCAGCATTGCCAAATGCTACTGGAATTCGTCAAACCAACACAGCAAACGCTGCTTTATACCTTCTTCCCTTATGAAAATAGCAGGGGTAGCTGCCCTCTGATTGGAAACAACATGTATGATACTGTTAACAGTTAACAGTGAATATGCACCATCGCATCTGCGCTGAGTACATCACCTGCATGTTTGCAGCATTGCCTATGCTTTAGGCTCTGTATGTCTACGCGAATATTCAAGTATGTTTTAAACATAAACGGCATATCCAAGACAGTTGCAACAAGAGACCTTTTATGTTACGCTGGTCTCAGTACTCAATAACCATCTTCAAATGTTCGAAAATCCTGACAGCAAAATTGTTGTCTGCAATTAGACGGTAGCCACCCCTGCTATTTTCATAAGGGTGGAAGGTATCAAGCAGCATTTGCTGCTGGTTCGAAGTTCACAATAGCATTAAGCATTGCTGAAAATATTATTTTTTATGACACTTATCGTCCCATATTTTGGAGGAATACTATTTTAAATGTTGATCTTCAGAGCCTTATTGCTCCCTTAATATTAAGTTTATGCGAAAAATGCAAAACATAATTTCTGCTTATTTTTTCATAAGGATTCGCCTGCCTAAGTTTGTCGGTGTTTATCAACAACACAGTGTATAATTTTGTCAGACAAACGCCTAATTTAGACTAGCCATGAAGAAATTCCGTATAATACTTACAGTGTACCGCTTTTAAATCCCTAAAGGTAACCGGTCTTCCAATACGGATACCCAATGTACGATATCATTAATACATTTTGAAGTTCTGGATAACACATCCTTGGTAGATGAACATTGTAAATTCGGAACCACTTACAGTAAAAAATAAATCAGGTCTTGCTTAAAAAACTGTATTGAATTGGACCAGCACTTCAGAATCACTGACCTCGTATAATGTTACGAACATGCCTCACTCCACACGTGTAAAGCACTTCTGCTTGCTGTCAAACGACCTTGCAAGACACATCTCATTTATATGAATAAAACTGCACGTTAACATAAGTACTAGAAAATATAAAAACGGCTTAAATATAGTATGATAATAACTCAGAATGCTTTAACTTATTCATTTATCGTAATTTGCTAAGTGTGTCTCTAAGCGTTCTTCCCCAACGAGCCTGTCATTACATTAGTTACATGAGTACAATTTCCTGCATTAATTGAGCTCATCGGTACAATTTGCTCGCTCTAGGATACAAGAGTATTGCTATTCGAGGTAAATACTCTTTCGCGGAAATTTTGTTAGCAAGGGAAATGTTAGTGCACACAACCTCTGTGACGCGGGTCAACCTTGAAACCCGAGATAGCTGCAAAGATTCTACAATAACCATTACAAAGTTTGTACAAATATTGCACATAGCAAATTAGCGTTACGAACTACTTGTTCAGTAAAGATCAGATAAAATCTAATTACAATTTATCATCTTCTAGCCATCTTGCAGAAAGGTGGAAAAAAGCTATGCAGACCCACATAAAAACAGTATACACGGCGAGGGTAGGAGAAGTCAGATGTTATATACCGGCAGCTGAGAACCAACTTCTTGAACGCCAAACACATGAAAACTCCAATAACAATACTCGAGCAGTGCGTCTCGCAAGGGAAATGCACGATGTTTAAGAAGAGCTGGAACAATCCTGGAGGAAATCAGTGAAACCACCTTGAAACATTATCCATGACGTCGGTTTAATGACTGTTGAGCCAGTCTCAAGGACATATGTTTGTGAACGTACAGAAACGAAAAATTTATCTGCTGGAGGAAGTGGATGGGTATACGAATTACTATTTAATTCCGTCTTTAGTAAAACTATTTTTTTGAACCGATTTGGGTTTACAATAATACAATTGCATGAGTAAGCGTATAAACAGTAAGTTTGTTATGCAGTTTTTCTACAGTTGCCAAAAACTGTAATAATACCAAACAATAAATTTGGCAGAAAAGAGGGACAAGGGGACACATTAATTCCTTCCACCTACCACTTTTTCCTGTATGCGGGTATTTGAACGGAACCTGGTCACACTACTTTTTTTTTTTTTTTTTTAAAGTCACGTTGTAATATAACTAAACTACGTTTAGAAATAATCAGTAATACAGAGTGTACAAAGTACGCTACACACATAGAGAGAAGAATTTAATATTTTCCTATAAACTTTTATTCACTGGTTTTAGAGAAGCCGAATAGAAAAACTTGGTATGCTTATATATAACCAATGAAGTTAATTTCAATAATTGTTATAAATGTACTGCCATAAATGATTAAAAACATCATGCTGTTTTTTCATCGTAATTCCTCAAATCTTACAAAAGTTAGGGATAAAATACTGTAACTAAATTTAACATGTTCAGTGACGTACATTATATTGTTCTTGAATACGCCGACGTCAAAGAAAGTCATGATTCAGTTCATTTCTGTATATTTGTCATGTTACCTGACCTTTCTTTGTTTCCTCTTCATCCTCAGTATCGCTAAGTTGGTGCACGTGGTAATGCGCCTCCATAGTGCAGCTGCTTTCTTATGATGCCGTACTCTTCTGTTCAGACTCCTCTTAACAGCATCTATCAACTTTGAGCTTTACTCTTTCATGTGTTTGATATACGAGGACTTAGGCCCGGTGTTTGAGCAGCGCTTAAATGACAGTGGCCCAGCTTAAGAGTGAAAAGCTTTGTATCTTTCTTTTGCAATGTCATTCTTGATGCTTAACATTTAAATGTCGGCAATTAATTCGACTGTTAAAGTAAATGTTTTGAAATAGTTCACTGAAGGGCGATGTGTTATAAAAATAAAACTATCACAGAATATTGAAACATAAAATCCGTAAGTTTATCTGATTGTAATAGATTTATTAATTGCTGACTTAACTAATTTTCATCGGAATTTTTTTTACAACCTTTTAGTAATAAGCAAGGGTGGGGACAACAAAATCTCAGTGTCAGTAAATTTAGTAATTTTTTAGACACTTACTGTCATCGACTATGTAAGAATTGAACTATCTCAATTAAGTACATTGTTGCTTTATGCATTGAAATAAACTAGTAATTATTTCACAAGGAAAAATTCTGGTCACAAAATTTTCTTATGATTCATGTGCACGACTCCTACAATGTTGTTTATTGTAGGAATCGAAAATGACGTGACAAGAAAGTTTTCACCTGCGGAGATGTTATCACACGTTTGACACTCATTTATGTGACGTGCCATGAGCTTCTATTTAATTAACTTTGAAGACACGGAATTATGTTCCACAATAATGAGATACCCGTCTTTAAGCAGCATTTTGAAAGAAAGCCAAAAGTTATTTACAACTTAACTATAAAAAAATTCTTGTAACGCTAAGTTGATGTCAAATATAGTTAAGATGTTTAGTTACTGTGATTATGTGCAATGCTTGTATTGTTCAAGAGCGACTACTGTAAATAAACACGTATAAAATGTAAAAATTTAGCCAACAGACATAAAATAAATTCTCCTAACGCCAACAAAGTACTTGTACAATGCTCGGTACAGATAAGTCAGTTTTCAGTTGTTGATTATGTGACAGTTGTAATGCATCATGCACATGGCTGTGACCTTGAAAGCAAGAACTTGTGGATTATGACGACTGACTCAAGCGTCAGTTGCCCTAGAGTGAAGACCAAGGCCATTTGTGGATTTTTGTTGTAAGGTTGAAACACCTTCCAGTTGTGTGGTTTCCATCAGCCCAGTTTGAACGACACCTAATTTTTTTTTAGTGAATATTTATCAGAGAGCTGTAATGGCGTTAGTGTGTCTGGCGGGAGGCGAGCCGTGAGAGAGCCAGAGTTAGTCACGTGACAGGCGTGGTCCGGAGCTGTTGAAGGCCCACTGGAGCGTGAACATCCCTGAATGAACCCGGTAATGTAATATGTGCGGTGGACAGTTCATCAGCTCTTAGCAATATTCGCACCCGCCAGCTGCCGAATGCCGCGTCCTTAATACAATATTTACAGCTGCATCATTACTGACATGTGTGTAGATCGTGAAGGTGTGGACATATGGATATAGTAATTTAATACATTAAAACAAACATTACACATTAGTTCCGCGCTACTGTTTGGTTGCAGCATTTATAACGTCTTTCAACTCACGTATATTTTGAAAGTTAAGCACAATACTAATGTATTCTAGCTTATGAATCATTGTAACATCACATTGAGGATGGCAAACAGCTCTTGGAGTGAGGATAGTGAGTTTCATCAGAGTGGGTTTGCACCAAGCTTTAAGTGGGAAGGACAAGGACAGCTGTCAACTAATGTTTATAAATTTTAGGAATTAAGTTAATTTTATTTTCAGGCGCCCCCTCCCCTTTAATTTTGTCTATTATTTGGCTCTAATATTTTAACTTACGTCTTCCTCGTTCCTGCTCCCAGCCGAGGACTAATAATCGTGCGAAAATATTAATGCAACTGCTTTTTACGGTGACTACTTTTAATTTGATACGTAAGATATTATTAAAATAGTCATGCTTGGTGAAAGTTATTTGCAATCTGTTCTTTTTAAATATCTCAAATTAGAAGCACACACAAATTTTAATTAAAAATTCACAATTTTTTTAAAAAGTTCAAAACTGAAATATGTTGTGGCGTTTCTTACAAGCCGGCTGCCCGGTCCGTCAGCCGTTCTTGGAGCAAATAGTACAACGTTCTGGTTTATTTAAAGTTAGTATTGGTGTAGCTTGTAGAAACATTAGGAGTAGAATACTGATGAATTACTTTGGATGGTTGCACATTCCGTAACTGAACTACCGTACCATTACTTGAAACCTCAGAAATTTTGTCAGTACACGTTTAATGTAATAACGAAGGTAGATTTCCAGAATAGAAACTAAAACAAGAATTATAATGATAAATACATACCTTAAATATGACGACACTAAACTCCTTAAGTTTTATGTCGCTGTTTTAAGAAATATTCACTGCAAGAAGAAGAGAAATATAATGCAATCAAATAAACAACGAGTAAAATAGCGTAGTTGTTTATTGCGCTACTGGCAATTCACGAGGCGATCAAGGCCACTGCGATGCTTTGTAAATATGTGCTATGACAACAGGTCAGTGGCCAGTCATATTTCGTTCATGGCCCCCCCCCCTCCCTTCACTGCGCGATTCTTCAAGAGTTCGTCAAACCCCTGGGCCATCACGATCCCCAGACCTTTCTCCCTACAGAATATTAGTGTGCCTGGATGGTAAGTCACATGGTACTGTGCTAGACAACGGTAACAACCCTTGCTGACTGCACACCTAGTGGAATGTGCAGCAACTTCATTCCGTACGAGTCATCTCTACGATCCTTATATACAGTACGTTTATATTTGGTACGTACAGCCTGCATTGTTACTGCAGCTGTTCACTTTTAAGTGAGTGCTTTTGAAGTATTACATATGCTGCATTCACCGTACTCATTAAGTTAACGTCTGAGGCACCAATAAAATTAATTTTGGGCTTTAATTTTTGAGAAAGCGCTCTTGAAAAATGCTCATTTTACCTTGGAAATTGTTTAGAAGTCTTATGAAGTATTTTTACGCTGTGTTGAATATTTGGCTAGCTTTACCTACAGTTGTATCACAAAATTTAAAATGTAAGCTAAACGGAAACCCTGCAATGAATTTACATGAAACTTACTGTAATATACATATTAATAGGCCTATGGTAATATAGCGCATTTCATTTGATTTTAAAATACTCATAACTACGCTAATTAATTAAAAAGTAAATACTGTTCATTTTCCAAACTGTTATTATACTAGTACTTGATAAAATTCAACTAAGTATTAAATATACTGAAGACACATAAAGTAATTACCTACCACTTGAACATCATTGCGCAATTGTGTGGGAGGTTCAGAAAATCAGAACAATAAATTAAGGAAGGCCACCGAATACAAAGTTTGTCTCGAAGACAAAAAGAAAAATTCAACCGCATTATCAGCACTTGGCGCCTTGGCTGGGTTTGATACGAGCAGAATTGTGGGTCTCCATACGACCGGGTAAACATATTACGCAACTGCTACACAACGTCACAATAGCCTGATGTTGCAACAGCCAAACACGTAGATAAGGTCATGTTAGTCCATGGCAGTTAGCACACTGTTGTTCTTATATATACATGTGTTGAACCTATCTAATAAATATTGATACATATCAGGAGTGAGTGAGTGATATTGGTCAATCCTCAACATCAAGGTCTTTAGCGTTGGTGGGGGTGATATGATGTGAGAATGGAGTAGCGCCGGAATGAAAGGGCGGGGAAACGGGAGATCCCTGAGAAAACCCGCCGACCAGATCAGGAATTATATACGATGTAATTAAGTTTTTGTAGTATTTATAAAAGAATGTCTAACAAACAAGCTCCAATAGGTTTAATCGAAGTTAAAAAATAAATTAATGAATTTTAATGACCATTCGTCTAATGTTGCTTTTTGTTGTTTCATATCAATCGCTTTGTAAGTAAAATAAAATGTTTGTGAGATAATGTCTACATTTAAAAATAATTTAACCACTTTAAATATCTGTGACATTCTTAATGTAGTAATCAATTTTAAAAATTCTTGATAGCTAGTTTTAAGGCCTGTGTCTTGAAAATAAAACTACAAACGTGTTTTATTGTGCAAGTATGTGAAATCTGCGCCTCTCTTCCGGAAACAGTTTCTCTAGCTGTTAAGAGATTGTGTCGTGGTGTCGAATTACACTTCCTAATGGGCTAATCGAAATCCAATCTTACGTCATAGGTTAAAAAAATAATAATAAAACTTGCAACCACCTTCTAGACATCTGTGCGAGTAGCCAATCGAATTGAAAATCACTATGATAGCCCGTTTGGTTCAAACTGCATCGAAGATTCATTAAATGGATATTACCCCGTCACAATTCCTAGGTGTCTAATTTAGAATAATACTGAAAGCAACTATATATCTCGGCGGGTTCAACAGATATCAAAGTTTTATAGAAGAAAACTCATTCCTTAAGGTATTGGGAAAAACACTTAACATTGCATTATAGAATTCTTATGGGTGTCTCGTTGAAGTGAAAATCTGTCAGGTACGTGCTATATCAACAGTTCATTCGCATATAAAAAATCATGAAATATTTTTTTTTTGCGTTTTTAGATAAGCATCGTTCTGAAGCAAAAATTACGTAGATATTAAAAAGTTCGATATTAAAAACTCTATGATTTTAATCGATTTTGTATTTATCAGTATTTAATTTTTCTTACTCACGTGTGGCCCCAATCGGAAAAATATTGACTTTTTTTTTTTTTTTTTTTTTTTTTTGGAATTTATGAAAGCTTATAGAAATAATCGAAAACACGTCTTTTCACCACTTATGGAATTGATTTATCAAAACATTTTCAATTCACATCGTAGACTTTTGCACAAGTATCCAAATGGAGTGAAAGTGAGTTCAAGCTACGTTGACGATTCATAACAAAAAATCATTTCCCTCCTGAGGGCAGAATTTAAACAAACCCTGACATTATATTTCAGGTATTTATACATTATTTTGAAGCTAAATGCAGTTATATTTCTCAAAGAATTCGATAGACATATGTGTAATATTGACGAAAAACACATTTCAGATCTTTGCATCTTCTGGGGTCACATTTCGAAACATGAACTTGCATATTGTGCTTTTGTATGAGTATCTAATTGAGTTTTGAGCTCCATCAACGATTAATCGAATACACATTTCACCTCCGTAAGGGTTCACTTATAAAAAAAAACTTCTAAGTGCTATCCTACACTACCTTCAAAATGTACATTTGTACGACGAGCAGTTCGGGATACGCGTTGCTATATCAGTTAGTCCAGGTTTTCTTATACAGATTAACAAGCAACGTGTTTTGTTATCAAATAATATTGCTCACAATAGTTACAGTCTCGTTGAATAGAAGTTGAATTTGCAGAACATTTTGATTTTAATAATTCAAGACACTGCTGTCTTTAATCAGCTTTCAAATGTATTTCTTTGGTAGGTTTGCATTTATGCAACCTGCACAATCACATCTGCTACTAACAAATAGAGGTGTCTCAATAAAATGAAAGTTAATTTTAATAACGACTAACCGAGTAAAAAAACTTGCCTAACATGTTTACAAATATTATTTGCTACACGAGATTGAAATTGTATTTTGTATTTTTTGAATGCTGAACTTCCACTTGAAGAAAAAATAAAACGTAGCTAAAAGTTTATAAATTCCTGTTCAGAATTTTTCAAATATATGTTCACAGAAGTTAATTCATAATGTTTATACATACGAATATGTACAGAATGATGAAATGCCGCGATCCCAAAACAAAAATACCATTAGGTACGTGTGCGGCGGCAAAACATCTTTCCCCTTGTTCCACACTGATATTCGTTAGGAACTAAGCTTCAATATATATATGATTGTCCTATACACAAATATAGCGTTTGACGATAAGGTTAGTGTTTTTCTTTGCTCTTGTTGGTTAAAAATAACAAGCAAAGTGGTAACGTATTTTTGAAATACATACGAAATGACAAGTATTATCACAGTTTTAAAGTACCTACGAAATAGCTGCTGTACTATACCGCTTTATTTCGTTGGTTTAAATGTATTGGTGCATGTAATGTATTTTAATTTTTTAAGTTGTGATACATTACACGTCATATTCAATTTAGCAAGGCATTTAAAGTTTCAAAATATTTATTTTAAATTTTTATAATTAAATATTTTTAATTAAGCTTCTTACAACATATATTTACGGCAGACTGCAAGAAGGAAAGTGTTACAGTTAATGTGGTTCTTTCATAGTAATTAAGGCGCTTAATACTATCTATGTCTTCAGGTATATACAATAAAATTAGACATGTTTTTTTCCGTGGGAATTGTGAAATAACTATAAATTAAAATCGTCACAAAAATTAAAAATTGAGTTACACAACATTCTTTCAATCTAGGCAAATACTGAAAGGTTAAATCAGTAATATAAGTACTTGAAGTCATTACGTAAAGCTATTAATTACATTTTCTTCCTCACGGATTGTAATACGACATAAAAACACGTGTGGTCTGAAAGTGTACGTTGGATGTCTGTAATCCTCTCCATACAACTGTTTCTACCAATTTTGTTGTCAGAACACATACCCATGTGCAGTTTAGCAATTTATCTATTTCCAATTCACCAATTTCCTTAAAATATGAAGGTTATCGCAACACACGGTTAAAATGTCATGGCACCACCCCAAGAGAAGCAAGTGATATTATTCCAAACAGAATTGTTTCACTCGAGAATCGTAAAATGAAATTAATTAAGAGATTTTGAGCTTATTTGCTTATTTCGCAACATTCTAAGAAATGGTTCCCTGGGGACCGATAACATATCGCTTGCGCAACACAAAATTTGGAATTAAGTACGCACACACATGCAATAGACGATCCATTTTACTTACTCTGCACTTGCGCCGCGTAGGTGCAAATAGCAAATTGTGACTTAAATTAGGGACAGGAAAATTTCGCGAATTCAATTACCCGCAAGCTTAAATCCATTGTCCTATGCTTACTCAAGCACCGTCTGTTCGTTAATTCAGTTGTAAGAGTAGCAGCTAGTGGACAAATGGTCGGGGCTTAAGTATGCATAGGATTGTTGATTATAACATGTAAGCCATTGAATTCGCGAAATTTTTCTGTCTGAACAGCGGCATGTGAAGTAGTGCCGTTTTAACAGTTATAGAGATTAGTACACTTCCTATAAGTAGCAATGGCCAAGCCTGACACAAAACATATTAGTGTTTAGTATTTTAAATTATTTATGCTATGGCTGAAACTGTTGAAATGATCAGTATTTTCATACGAGCATGAATATAACATACATATTAATAGCATAACAACTATGTGTTTAGTAGGTAAATTTTTAGCTGAAAGTGTTTGTTTGCGAAGCGACTATCAGGTGACCTCGAAACGCTGGCCTGACGTCACTACACTGGCACGGTTCATGCTGACACAATGGAAGATAATTACCTTTCGCGTTCTTAGCTTCTGCTGCGAGAAATAACAAAAGATTTTTATCAAAGCGCTATCTGATAACCTACCACTTGTTGATACTGTGCAAGATACAAATGGTTCAGGAAACACAGTGTTACAAGGGGTGCAGCAAGGTCGGATCAGGTAGAGGACTTAAATAATTTGAATAAAAGAGTCGACTGTAATTTTTAAACGTCTTGTTAATAATATTATTTCTTTGCCTTCAAATTACACTACTGCTACTATTTAACATTTTTGAATACACTTACATTAAAAAAGTTTTCACGCTACATAAGTCACGTAACACTTGCTGTCTCTAGTTCTCGAGATTGACCACTATATCCAGTAAACATTCTCTTCAGCGCTTCTGCCGCAACAAACTCCTCGCCGCTACCAAAATACTTCATGTAAGTAATAAATAGTTACTTGAAGCACGTGGCCATATTGTTAGCGAGAAAACAGGATTGTGTACTGTACTAAGGTGTTATTCTACTGCGGGTTAGAAAGGATATATATTTTCTTATTGGGGAGTTTGGAACAGGGAATATTTTTGCCACTAGTTGCGCTGTCACTAACGGGTCTAATAAAATATGAGACCGTAGTGAAATTAAATTTAACTGGGCTTAGCGAAGAGAAAAGTAATTTAATTTAATTTTAAAGTGCAAAATAAACCAATTTTGAGTTTTAAATTATCAGCGTTGTATAACTTAACATTCACGAAAGCTCTGTGATTGGTCAATTTACCCCCCTTTTCCGATACCAGCGCTCAAGGGGCAGAATTTTTCCCTGCGCCAAACTTTTAACATTGATCCATCCAACCTATAGTAGAATTAATTAACTGAAAAAGATATTGACTTGGCATCTAACGGGCGGCAATATAGCGTGGTTCAGTGTGATCACACAGAGATATTGGTCTAACACTCCTTGGCCGTTACACGATGATACTTACTGGCCGCTGCATTACTCTGGTGCCACTCCTTGCTGCAGTCTTCTATTCGTCCTGTGCTCCACACTTCTCTCAGCGCACAAGCTGTGCGCCAGACCAATCATCTAAAAACCTACTTTAGGAACCAAGGTGTGGGCGAAACACTTACACCAAAATGCGAAACTAGAGACGGGAAAACTCATATTTCCTTAAATAGGGAGAAAATAACCTAAGTGGAAACATTCACAAGAAATATTCAAAACTCTGTAACGAAACTCAATAGAAACTGAAGAAAATTGAGCAATTTTATTATCTAGTTATTTATTGTCTTTTACTGATATAGGCCTATTAAAAAGTAATATTTACTAAACTTAGTTAAAACCGAATTACTAATCGAACTTATTTTCAGGATAGCTGGAAAATTTTTTATTTACAATTAATTAATGTTTTTTTCCCTAAATTTATAGATTTTGTTTTAAAATCTCCCACCCCGAGAAAAACTCATCGGCATCGGCATATAAAATTGTTGCATGCGAAATTTAGCTTTATCTCATCGGAGTTCACTTATATTTCCACTAAATTTGAGTGCTAGACTTAATTACACACATATAGGTTGAAAAAATGGTCACATAGTCCAGACCGTGGATTTTGGCTGCCAAATTGGATAATGACCGCCACATTGCTTTATTTTTGTTCTCGAGTATCTTCGTTCCAAATTGTCCGATTTTAATGTTTTATAGCTCATATTACTCCGTTTTTAAATGCAGTACACACATTTGGCTCCTACACATATTCTAATAACTCTGGTAGATTTCTGACAGATTAAAAAAAAGTCGAAAAGCGGTATAATTTTCGGTCTGACGTACCTCCATAGCCATCCAATTTTAATTATTGATAGCTCCTTTTACTCTATCTTTTTAATGCACATACCAATTTGCATAAAAAAACTGTCGGCTTCTTTTATTATCATGTAGTTACTAAAATATATATGATTTTGCAAAAATGCGCGAACGAAATTGTTGTTAGTGCATTAAAAGTACTAAAATTAAATAGTAAGTGAGTCAATGATTAACGAGATAAGTCAAATAGAAAATTATGCAAATATTTAATTTTTTTGGTATTTTTTTTCAATTTTGATAAAATACTACAAGAATTATAAAACATTACGTACAACTTAAAGTTTCTGTATTTAAAAAATGACTGGCTGATTCGCTAAGGAGATGAGAGACTAGTTTTTTTTTTCGGAAATCGTAAAAAAAAGCTACATGAGTTTTTAAAAAATTTGTTGGAGTAAAGTGTGTTTGTATTTCAAATTGGAGTAATATAAGCTATAGAATATTGAAATCGGACAATTGGTTATCGATATACTCTAAAACCAAAATTGTGTCATTTGGCGGCCATTTTCTAACATGGCGACCATACGACTACGGATTGGAAATTGGACTATGTAACCAATTTTTAATCAGTCTCATTTGTGTAATTAAATCCAGCAATCAAATTTAGGAGACATACACGGGAACAAGTACAAAAGCTGGCTCCTGTACTATATCCAGACCTGCGAGGTTGCTGCTTCATACTGTCAATTCTGTTGCCCATGCGATAAGGGGAATGAATATATTCAATTTTGTGAGTCTATTTTAGGTTGTCTTGTTCAATGCAAACAGCATATTTTGTGATATTCTTAAAAGACACAGCTAATTATGTGTATGGATGCGAAATCGCCTACTGGCGGTTGTCATAACGTCGGTGCTTTAGTTAAACAACTAACTGTAAAGTGTAAAACAGAATTGAGTTCCTGACAGCGCAGTTATTGTCATTAATATTATGTCATTTTTAATACGTACAGTTTAATTTCATTGCTAACACTCTTTATTCAACTGCTGAAGGAGTAACAGGCAACAGATTCGTAATTTGTTTAAATAACATTGTTATATACTTCTATTAGAAAATAAGTTGTATGTGAACGTGTAAATTTCACTATTTATATGGCTGACGTTTAATTTTTTTGGGTGTAATATATATCTACATTCTGGTTCTCCGCTGGTAATACTGATGTCTGAATTGAACTTGTTAAAATACATAAGAAAGGTTAAGGTGAGAGGGATTTATGGTCCCTTAACAACGAGGTGTTAGCCGATGAGGGTGAAAGTGAGGTAAAGGAACAACACAACACCCATGCCCGAGCCGTGATTCGAACCCAGGACCTCTCAAACCGTAGACCGGCGTCCAACCGACCTCGGCCGGTTTTCTCTGGGATTTCCCGTTTCCCTCGCCACTTCATTCGGGTGCTGCTCCATTCTCACCTAATGCCACCCCTCACCCGCGCTAAAGACCGCGATGTTAAGTGCTGACCAAATTCTCTCACTCGTGTATCAAGTATACGTGTTATAGTTACATAGGAGTATGAATTCCAGTACATTTTGGAAGAACCTTAAAATTGTAGCTATTTGTAAGACGAGATTAAAATATTCTCAGTTCTTAAAACAAATTATTACCAACCATTTTTTGATTCGCTTTCATTCAACAAATATTGCCATCTTTGCGTATGTGTGTCTCTAATACAGCGTACAGGCAAACCAAAACATTCTGATAAGTCATATGACAATGAAATGTAACCAGATCAGCAACATATTTTCTATTGAGGCAATCAGATGTGGGAGTAATAGTTATGCTATAGATGTGAAATTCGTGGTCATCTTGTTCTAGTAGCAGAGCTATCGGCTTTTGTGTTAGTTACAAAACACGTGGATATAATTGCGTTTTTTTTTTTAGGAAGGGGGTGGGAGGTGAATCCAGAAACGTAAAGTATGTGTAAAAATTTGAAACAAAAAATATCTGAAAAATTTTTTACCTGTTCCAGTAGTCCAGAAAGTGGTTAATTTTATGAACTTACAGGGAAAAACGTACAGAAATACGAAACAGCTTTTATCCCAAAGAAAGCCAGTGAAACAGACCCGTGCTTCTTATTGAACACTAACAGTTCGGTCACCGGGGCCCCTACTTGATACATTGGGGCCAGAATATATTAGGCATTTAATATCACATTAAGGATAAGAGGGAAAGGTTTATTCCATAAAATACTCACAAAATATTTAGTACGAATTATCGCAGATAGAGTTTCACAAGAACAGAAAGCAATTGAAAAGTTAACAATTTATATGATTTAAAACGGAAAGAACACTTCACATCATTGACAAAACAATCCGCTTCTGAAATTCAATGTCGCATAGATGGTGTCCAAGAATCTAGAGGGGAGATTTCTAGCTTCTTGATAGTCGTTATAAAAGTGATGAACACTGTGTTCCCATAAGAAGTTACACACAGACAAGACCGGTGAGCTGGGGGCCAGTTAATGTAACATATGGCGCAGTTACCAAACAACTGTCGTATAGCATCTCTTGATGTCCTATCAGTGGCTCCACCTTGCTGGAAACACACAGGAAAGTATTCCACTTATCCTGTCATAAACGTTTCCAGCATTGCTTCACTGTTATGTTATCAACGGCAAGGTTTTCTATAACTTATCCTCAATGTTGTGCGGCGCTACCAACTTTACATGACTTCCTCTATGTATTTCAAACCGATTTTCACTTTTAGTCCCTGTAGTAAGCGTCGTAATTGTTTTACTTACGCTGTATACACTTAAAGAATGAAAATAGATAGTTCATCTTGGCAGTGAAAACTCTCTCTATCCTGTACCTAATTGTTTCTCTTGTATCTCGCTGAAAAAAGATGTAATAGCTTGTAAATATCATTTTTCCTTCATTTATAGAGCTTCAAAACAGTGCTCGTTATGTTTTGATAGTTTCATCACTCCCATCTCATATGGAATACGTTTTCTTTCCATGAGAAAATAATTAGTATTACTATACATATTATACTAGCAATAAAACAAATTTCAAATCCTAAATATCCAGTTAAATTGCTTTAAAAAGAAACCTATAAAAACAAGAGTGTACAGTGGAAGTAAATTAACTAGCGCCTAGAATGCCTCCTTCTTGTGTGAAAACTTAGCCCAAAAATTAGTTGCGCAGAGTGGAGTTCGTTGGTGGGCAGTTACAGCTAATGCTTGGGCCGCCCTTCTTCCGTACATTGTCATAACAAAAACTGGCGCGGAGGAAATTAGGAGATTTCTTGGCGAGGGGGCGAGCAGAAGTGAATCCCTCGTTTCCAGTTCCGGATGGTAACGACTCATTAGCCACAGGCTTCTGCGCAGGCCGTTTCCCGGACTATGACTCTGGGAGATTGTCCCCGCCGTGCCAACCCGGCTGTATGGAAGGAATGGATGTAGGAAGAGAATACAGGAGCTGAGTTCTTGTTGCTACGAGGTAGGAGTGTGACATGTACAAATATCCTGGCTGTGGGCCAGTCAGCCAGTTATGTATCACACCATCTGATGCAAGGTCGACCAACATTACTCTTCACAGACCGATGCGATGTGAGACTTTCTACTAATATTACTTTATACAATTATCTCATCAAAGTCGTTTTTAGTGGCCGTAATTCTTAGGAGGAAACAACGTTTTTGTTAGTGAATGAAATGCTGTCATTAGAGACTATGATTTACACATAAAAAAACTGTTTCGTGGTGGCAAATGTGTCGATATGTACCCCAAGAAATTGTTTTACAGCGGTTATATTTTCTGTAAATAACTGCAAAACTAGACTTAAGGCAGCAAAAAGTTTTGGTGTTCACAAAAATTTTGGTGAAATTTATGATGACAAAATGTTTTTTTTTTCTTTTGGGAGGAGGAGGGTTGGTACAAAGCGGGTTTTTTTTTCAGGGAATCGCAGGAAACATTTGACTGTTTGCGAGATTCATGAGGAGTGTAAACAAACACAATGTTATTCCTTCTTTATTGGTATGCCCCCATTCGACTGAGCTAGTTACAATTTTGCTCTGCTAGTAGTGAAAGTTTAAAGATTGTTGAACCGTGTCGAACAATCGCTGTCGAATCATTGTTTTGGAAACTACCTTAAAGTTTAAGAGATTTCGATCAGTGCCTGCTCTGGATTCCTAACGCGAGCAACGATACGAATTACATTAAAAAAGGCGTGGCTCAGTATCTGTCGAACGTACATATATGCTTCTTTCAGGCTGATTTGTCAATACCCTACAAACTGTAGCAATATTCGTATCTTCTCAGTACAGAAAATGGCTTCTGTCCGAAAGCGATATCACGAAAGATGACCGAGCCCCGTCGAATACACATTTGATACGAACCATCTTCACAGCTTATTGGCTCCCCGAGGCTGTTGATACCAGCCCCGTGTCTGTTTGGCTCCTGCATGTTACTACATGTTTCCTATTGGCCTGGCTGCCGGCTAGCAGGGCAGTCGCCTTACGCTGATTGGCGGTATGTGTTGCCGCCATGCTGCTGGGCAACGAAGCCATTTTGCTGGCGTCTGCGACTGAGTTCACCATCCTACCGGCTATTTCACTTCTGTATTCCTAAATATTCTGTGCTCGCGCCAGGGCTCCGAGGTAGGCAGCGACATGGCGCCGGTTAGAAGTGATATCAGGCATAGGTGGTTCCCGATAGTGACCTCTCTTGAAGACCGTCTATTTCAGAATAGTAATTTAAATATATTATTTATTGTGACCCATGACGTTAAATTGTGAGTACGGGAGAATCAACACACTCTGATTTTTACGTAGGTTGTTTCGTTTACATTAAAAAGTTGCAGGCAATTGTAAATTATCGGAAAGAATAAATGCAACCATGGTTTTATAAGTTCTCACTTTATCTCGAACCAGCCTTTTAAAAATGTAGAAACGGCAGAAGCGGAGCATCCCCGAGAAATCCTCCTGACTAGCGGCATAGTCCGGCGTGATTCCCAAATGCAAAAGTTCGGCTTGAATAGCCGGAAATCGAGCTTGGATCGCCTTAGCAGGGACCGAGTGCTCTATCCATTGCGCAAACCGCGGCGCCCCACATTTGTAGCAAAGATTTTCACGATTTTATTCTGCTGTGTCTTGCTATCGTGTATTTCAGCCATGTTTGTTTTAAGTACAAGAATAATAACGCTATGAAAAATTTAAGAGCCCTATCAGCTGCCGAACGAGCATTGTTGGGAGAAAGTTTTCTAATGATACTTCTAGACGTGCGTTTGGTACCATTATCTACGAAAAGAAAGCACATTTAGGCCGTAAAACTTTTCTTCTCTATTTTTGTTTTTTACATATCATGATTAGATATTTGGTTTCGGGGCACCTCAAAATGGACTTTTCAGACTGCTATTGTGTAAAAAATTCCAACCGTGATCGTAAAACTAAGGTAAAGAAGCATTCGCAGGATGTTACTTTACACATTCCGTAAGTACAATAATAGGGTCACCGCTTAAAGTCCGTTAGGAAAAAGCCAACGACGGAAACACTACAAGCTGTTTTCACGCCCTGCGCGTAAAGGTGACATGGTTGTTGACGTACGAGCCAGTCTATCTGTTTCCGTCCCTCGACGCGGCATCTAGTGCCTGCTGTATAGTACTTTAAGACTTATTTGTAAAGACCGTTGCCATAGTCCACTGGGATAAGCCAAATTAATTACTCCATGTAATTTACACCCGAGTAATTCGCTTTATAAGAAAATACAATGGAAACGATTTGACTTACTAATTTAAACACTAATAGTTTTATCAGTAAAATTATTAACAACGTAATAAAATAAAGAGTAATATACAGTTTAACAGAATTCAACCAAAACACTTTGTAATTAGCCTTATCTATATATATAAAAATGAAAGATGACTGACTGACATATCAAACTGCAGCCCAAACCACTGGACTTAGAATCGTGAAATTTTTTGTGGGAGTTCCCTTCAGGTCGTAGGCGAGCACTAAGAAGGGATTTTTCGAAATTCGACCTCTAAGAGGGTGAAAAGGGGTGAAATGTGTTTCCGAAGAAACGTCGATAGAGCTCGAACCCGACGGCCAATCGTCGTGATTTTTACTTTAATAGAGGACACTCGTAAAAATGCATACTAGCTGAAAAGACCTTAAAATGTGTTTCCAATCAACTATCGATATATATCGAACCATTCGGGATAGAGAGTTGATATTCACTTCAAAATATTGCTTACGTAAATACCCAAAAAGCAGTTTTAGGTTTTTTTGAAATTCGACCCCCAGGCAGTAAAAAGGGGCAAAATGTATTTTTAATGAATCGTCTCTATTTTTGAAACACAATTGGCTATCGTCGTGATTTTAACTTTAATTGGTTACTTTTAGAAATGTCTATGACAGGACTCAAAGACGTTTCGAAATTCTTTATTTAAAGGGGTGAAAATACGTGAAATGTGTTTTCGATTATCCTTCCATATCTATCGAATCAATCGAGATATCGAAGTGCTCTTTGCTTTAAATTGGTGCTTTTGTAAATATCCCAAGCACCATTTAAAATATATTTTCTGAATTCGGCCCTAAGCTGGTTAAAAAAGGGGTAATATGAATTTTCGACTCACATTCGATATATATCGATCCCATAGTTTTTTATATAGCGACATGATTTTGTTTATGATTGATGCTTACTCAAATACCTAAAAAGTAATTTCAGGAATTTTCGAAATTCGCCACCTAAAGACGTGAAAAGTGGTGAAAAGCGTTTTCAATTAATCGTCGATATATCTTGAACCCAGCGGGCTAATGTTGTGTTTTTTACGTCCACTAAATACCAATAAAGTATTCTAAAACGTGATTAAAGAGTTTTTCGAAATTTACTCTCTTAAGTGGTGAAAAGACCTTGAACGCATTTTAGATAAATCCTCGATATCTATCGAACCCATCGAGATATACAGTTATTTTTGCTTCAGAATGATGATTACAGAAATTATCGCAAAACGATTTTCAGATTTTTCGAAATTCGATTTCTCAATACTGTGCAGGGGTGATATGTGTTTTTTAGTGAATGATCGATTTTGATTCGACTGAATGGGCTAGCGATGTGATTTACGCTTCAGTTGGATACTTATACAAATGTCTAAGATGTAAATTTAAAATATTTTGAAATTCGACACCCAATAGGGTGAAAAAGTACAAAATTTGTTTTCCATTAACCCACGATATATATCTAACCAGTAGCGATATTGAGGTGTTGTTCGCGTCAGAGTGATGCTTACGTAAATATTAAAAAAAAAATGTATGTAATTTTTTTTCTTTCTAAGAAACGTGATTATTAAGAATAAAACTTAGTTGGTCAATAATCAAGGCAGACGATCCGAAAAGCAGGAACGAGCAGCAAGAAACAACCTATACAGGAGTTTCACTCTACAGTAACCTATCGAGACGTGGTGTTGTACAACCTCTATGAGCCCAGGACACAGATATTTTATTTTTTTTAATAAATTTTATTTTCATGAATTATTTCGACGTTACGTGACGCAGTTGTTTGTTACTCAGGTCTAATTTCCGGGAGGTTCTGGGCTCGAATTTCGTTAAAAGCTGCGTGCGAACGTTCAATTCTGACACGCAAAAAACTACAAGGCTGATCGAATTAGTGCAATTTACATGTAGTCTTTAAAAGGGGTAAAATTGCAGTTCGCTTTCCACTTAGGTTCCTCTACAATATCAGCTGACATATCGTCGGTATACTGCCAAAACTGATTAAGTCATAAATGCTATTTCGTTTAAAAACAGTATTAAATTGTAGATATTAACAAAAATTTGGTATGTTACTATACTGTGACACAACAGTACGAAACGACGAATAGACTTTAAACTTGGGCAACTGTTCGTGAACAACATATACATATTCCTAGCATTTTTATAATTTTATCTAATTTTGACTTTGTCACTTTTGGCAGTAAACCGACGATATATCATCTCATTAAACTCAGGTTTGGGGCACCAAATACGTTTCCGCGAAACCTTTACCCTCTGAAACTTTGTAATGTCAATAAAGTTAAAGTGAATATTTTGACAATATATAATTGAGGGCAATGGTTGTGCACAGGGTAAAGAGATGTTTCTTATTCGATTAACCTCTTACCTTAGGTGTCGGTAACTACCCCACAACGTCAAATAGGCATGGCTATAAATAAGGCCCAGGCGAAGTCGCTGATAGTGGCAGGGACAAACTTAAGACTGCTTTTCGCGTGGACAGCTATAGCTACTTATCCTGCTGTAGAATTAGTTCAACTAGCCGCTTAGACATTCTAACACTTGATGACTGAAGTACCAATCTTGTGTACAAAGAGGTTTTTCAATTAAAGTAAATATTATCAGTTACGAATAATACTC
Source organism: Medauroidea extradentata (assembly GCA_003012365.1). NCBI lineage: Eukaryota > Metazoa > Arthropoda > Insecta > Phasmatodea > Phasmatidae > Medauroidea > Medauroidea extradentata. The sequence continues at coordinate 78,253 of PNEQ01114311.1, forward strand.
GCGAGCAAAGCCGCAGGGGACTGCTAGTTTTGTATGAAAAAGGAAGAAAAAGTTTGTTTCTGCATGAAATATTGTTTTGGAGGTACGCCGTTGCAAATGATTTTATCACAGGTAAAATCGATTGTTTTATAGGCTTTAGTACTATGTGATTACGTCGAACGCTTTTCTTTTGTTACTGTTGTGTCTGTTTTGTAATGGGCCTGTGATAAATACTGATGCTCCACTTCTGGACGTTTGTAATTACGCTAAACCGTCCTCCACTGTGCAATCATATATGGCATTTGCAGGGATTATTTACGAGCGTATGAGAAAAACTGAGTATGGTATGAAAATGTATATGGATACACAGAAAAATGGTCGGAGTTGTCAACAACTGTATATCGTGTGCAGTAAAGAAAGGAACATTGTTACTGATAGAAACGGAAACGATTATAACTATCAGAATAAGCGAAGGAAGAAGAAACGGTGAATGTAAATACAGATATAACCAATTATAGGTGGTTCGCGGGCGCAGTCTACCACAATTTTCTTCACCATATTTTTATCGTTATATTTGTACGAGTTATTATTATTTTTTGTTTTTTGTCTCGCATAGTTTTTGCGTATTGGCTCGTTAAAGCCAAAATTTATGTGTTTCCGTTTTAAGTACGATACTAAAACCAACTCTCTTACTAAACTGGAAAAAAAAAAATCACAATGTTGTAGGCTACAAATTCAGATATGTTAAACCACAAAATAAAATAAAAATTATTGAATTTTTTCACAAAATAAAAATTTTTGTATTTAAAAAAAAATTGGTTTATTTTTTATTTTTATTTAAATACCAAAAAAAAATTCATTATTTGTTTTTATGTACGTGACATTGTAGCCTGCGATGTCTTTATCCACAGTGAATTTTTTCCAGTTTGGTATAGCAGTTGGTTTAAGTGTAGTCCTTAAAACGGAAACATGCATATTTTGACTGTAACAAGCCATTACACGAAAACTATGAGAGATTAAATATTTTCATGAGTATAAAATAAGAAAAGAAAATTTCTGGTAAAAACAAAAATAAAAACATGGCGATGAAAATCACTGTGTACTGCGCCCTTAAGTGAAGACCATCTTGTTTAGAATAATTTTAAAATGTTATGAATTGTGATCACAGTAGTTAACTATTGAGTACTGTACAATGTTTGATTATTAATTTCGTTGCTTTGTTTATGCTACAAATCGACAGGAAAGTATAAATTATCTGGAAGGAAAAATTATAAGTAGGGTTTCGAAAGCGCTCATTTTATCTTGAACCACCTATAACTAGAATAAACATATAATACAGCACAATTGAACACAGCGGAAAAAAATCAGAGGGGCGGGCAGCTGGACAGTTGATACGTTTAAAGACTCCAAATTCACAAATTATTGTAGGTTCAGTGTGACTTTTTATTTAAAAACTGTTAATTATGTATGAGTTGCCTAGATAAATTACGAACATCAAATATGAAAATTTCTTTTTCGTATGTTACAGATTTTGATTGTATATGTATATCCAGGAGTATAGAACACCGCCACATAAGATTAAAATTTTCTGACCAGCCAATGTCAGTAGGATATTTTGAGTGAATAAATTTGCGTGTTTGAATCTAATGTGCTGCAGTAAGACTTGTAACATGAAACCCACCAACGACGCCCTAAATACGATTCGCACAGGACAATTGTAGCAAAGTCGTCTGCGTGCCATGGTGCACTTCAAGTCTCAAATAAGAAATTGTTTTAGTATGTTGTAATTTCAGAGAGTCTAAAGGTGTTAGGACTTTGTCACCGAAGCCTTGGTTTATTTCCTTTAGAAAAGTAGCCTCGATAGTAGTAAAAAAAGTGTTTAATTGTAGTGCAAACTATAAATATTTCATTTTGGGACGAAGCAATTTTTATCAGAGGACGAGCTTATTAAAACGAAGTTCTCGTGTGGCGAAAAGGCTGGCATTATGATGGTTCGAATCCTCCTCTGACGAAAGTTGCGAAAGCGTGTACGTGACTCGAAGTTTTTTATTTGTACAACTTCTGCCAAACGTTCAAGGACACCATTATATTTAACTAACAAAACGGTTTGGCCTTGTAATTAATCCAATGGGGCCTGATTACTAATGACACATTGATAACTGTTTTACGCTATGTTCAGAGTTTAATTTGTAAAAAATTTTTTGAAAACAGGTTTAAAAGTTATCTTTTTTTTTTCGTTTATGTATTTCCGGAGATGTAAAAAAATGAAACAATGGATGATGTTTATCCTAATTTTTGGGCAGAAACACAAAGTCCTAAGGAATAATTATAACCATAGAATAACTCTCTAGTTTCATTCTACAAAAATAATGTGACATTTATCACTTTATAAAAATAACTATAAAATATGTGACAAAACTGGGCAAGAGTACAATCTTTGGAAATGACTTATACTGTCGCACCGAGAATACAACGTGAAACCACTCCGACTTCGGTATCCCGCTCCGTGCGACAAAAAAAAATCACTTCACATTGCTTGTGGAAACTTAAAGCCTTCAAACTCGGCTAAAATCAGCTTTTTCAGATGGTTGTTCTTCAAGATATATGTTTCGGATTCGTTCGAAACTGATATCTACAATTACAATGGACTTTGCTAAAGTGACGCGTTCAATCAAATGATAAGGTCACCGCTTAAAGTCCGACAATAAAAACGTTACTTTGGGAACACCGCACGCGTGTTTACAACTTAGGGCGTAGAGGCGACATCACAATACTTGTGCAAATTTTTTTTTAAAACATCAGTCAGTATTTGAAATATGGACCACTTAACTCATACAAACTACAATAAACATTTGACTTAATCATTCTTTATAATAATAATTTTACTGCACCGACATTTTATCTGAATTATTTAAGAAAGAGATATTGCCCGTTCTATATAATTTTTGCGAAAAAAAAACAGACATACAGAAACTATTTGCATCCAGTTAAAGCATCATGTATGCTATAAAATCGAACCTCTACGCCAGTCGTATGCCTTAAAGTGGTTAAGAAGATCAACGTACTAACTGATTGCCACTAAATTAAACCTTAACTTTTAAAGTGAATGTTTATCAGGTTATGTTATACACGAAAGTTTTGTTTTCACAAAAATATCACAGAAAGTCAATGCTTCCTTAACTTAAACGATTATTACTACACATAATCTTCTCTTACCTGCAAGGTGCTCTAATTCACTTTCGTCAATTTGTTTTGATTCCATAATTTGAGAACTCTTGTGCACGAAGGATTTCTGATTTTATTACAGCTGTCTTATGACGATCAATACGTCTGATTTTTTCTCATAGTTTTCGGCAAAGAACCGTCAACTATTTTATGATAAAGTCGGAAGATACACAGAAACACTATGACAAACCTGCTGACGATGCAGTTTCAGTCACAACTCTTATATTACTGATGAATGTGCTATACGACCAGATAATTGCCCAAGTTATTGAATTAGGTATCTGTATGAAATAAATGATAAGATAACACTCAATTTCGTTATGGACATTTGGAGCACAAGATAACAATCTGAATTAAAATGTGTGTTGTAATAGCAGAACCCAAGTCTGTCAATCGAAACCAATAAAATAAGTGACTCAGGTTCCATTTTGTAGTATGATTTTTAAGGTCGCTGCCTATGGACGCATTAGACGCTCATCAGTGATGGTACTAGGGCGATATTGAAGCGCGCATCAAATGCTGCATCGCCACAACGAGCCAAGCAACACTTAGAAGACTTCACTCTCGGAAATGTTCGTACCAAACTTAGAACTTTTCACACGTAACATTTTAACTCAGAACTTTTTACACATACAACTCTTCACATACTTTGAACTTTTTATACTTAGAGCTTATCACACTAAGGACTTTTCATTTTTACTATTATTGTACTTATAAATATTTATAATGGAATCTTAAGGTGACCAAACAATTTTTATTGGTGGGAAGTCTGTCGAAAATTTCAGTGCAAGTTTCTACCTTAGTTTCACAAATATCTGATAAGCACATTTTGAAGTACAGCAGTCTTGAAAGGTCGTTTTAAGTTATATTGGAGGGCTTCGAACATGTGTTTTTAATGAGCATGGTATTCCGTATTTGTCCGAAGTATGTTATATTTTCGTACGTTGGCGCAGTGACCACATGTTGAATAGTTCCGTTATTAAAGTGATCGTAAAAAACTCGCTTGTAACAATATGATGTAATAAACTGAAAATAATCTTTCAACATAATGGTTCAACAGGGATATAATTTCCCACAATTCAGCATAACTGGATTTTTAAGAACAAAATCATTGGCCAAAAAAATTAACTTTAAACGTTGTAAAAAAAAGCGTAGGCTTGATATCAGCTGCCTTACAATTTTATCGCTATCTGTAAAGTTAGAGTTATTACGATAAGTAAGTAGAGAGAACTTCACGTATTTTTTACTTGAAAGTTATTTTTTTTCTTATTTTTAGCTTATTCAACAAAAATTAAGTTATACTGAATCGTGAAACATCCTATCACTGTTGAACAAGATCTTTATACTCAAAGATTATTTTAGACTTTTTAATTCAAATTGCTACAAAAGGATGTTTTTTTTTACTTTTCTATATAATAATAACAATATTTTTTGGTGTTAAAACAAATGGAGATGGAAATATTATCACGTCATGGCTATGAAATTATTGTATTGTCATCGATTCTTAATAAAGCCTGTTTCATGTAACTTGTCCGTATTTTGACAGTCTCCTCTCAGAAATGCGTCAGACAGTTGCATTGTTTGGAGCTGTAAACCTACCTGGCTTCCTGGAAAGGCACGGTCTCCGCAAGGCTGTGTACAGACACGTTTCTCAGAGGTGAGCTGTGGTCATCTTGTATTTTGTTGACATTGTCCTTGGATACTCTTTAGGTCAGATATTTTATCGGTGAACACATAGAATAGAGAGGTACTATATAATTTACTTCTGATGAATTGTTATTCACGTTTATATAATATTTGCTTGTCTCGTAACATTGAATGCTTTGTTGTGATAGGTTGTTGGTCACGGATGTTTGACATCTGTAGTTATACAAGATGACAAATATTGCTGGACTTCTCAAGTCTTCTACCTTCCTCGGACTTCCTAGTTAAGTCTAAATATACTGCGGTAAAATAGCGTTAATTTGTCCTAACTAAGTTTAACGTTGTAAGTCGTCAACTTTGATCATAAAAAATAGCATGAGACTCCATTTTGAGGAACCTTAAGTCAGCACTTTTTTTTTTCAGTCATTAGTTGGTATAAACTTGTATATTTAATGCCAGCTTTAATTATTTAAATAGTAACATCTGTTAAATGATGTGTAATTTATTTCCTTTGTTGGCCAGTTCATAGGCATTCGATCGGAGGCCTAGATATTTTTCTAGTGCAGGAATGATGGAAATTATAACTTAGAGGGTTACTCATTGCTAAGTATTTCCGGCGCATAAGTGTAACAATGTTTTGTCTTGCTGTTTCAATTTTTCTATGCCGTCCTGCTGTGTTTTAGTGCGAGGGAGATTGCGCAATCCTTTGCATTGTTCTTAAATATATATTTCAAAGATCGCTTCAATTAAAATTTGCTTCTTCCCACGCTGAAACATTCCTCTGATAGGTGTTTATCTGTCGTTTATGGTTATACTATCAGTGTCTCTCGACATGATGGTTATGGCATTAGCTAAAATTCCTACACCTTCAGCTGCAACATTGGTAACTCAACTCATGTCACTGCCAACTACGAGTCAGCAACAGAGTTTAAAAACCCATGTCGTGACTGAACTGGTAAATACATGATAAGTATTCGGCTGTGCGAAAAGAGTATCGATCGCTAGGCAAAACGTTGCGGAAAATTCGGCGAATCGTTTACACACAGTTACACACAGCTGAATTCAGTACGCCAATATAATATGTAAAGACAAATTTCCACCAGCACAGTAGGAACTATGTACGCTCTTTCTAACAGTTTTCGTTCAAACACACTTCGACCCATACTAGACTTAGTTCATCGTATATAACGAAACTTCGTCATTTGAATTCTTGCCATGTTCCTGATTAATGTCTGGTTCAGGGGATGGTTGATGAATATGGGTTGGACCAATTCTCATTACTTATGTCGCAGAAAATATACATGCCTTTACTTGGACGACATAAATAAAGATATATAAATCCAAATAATCTCGGTACGTGCGAAAATTGAGTTCATACAATTTAATGTTGTGTTAGAACGTGACAATTCAAAGCCTGGAGTTGAAGTGACACGCACCTTGGTTTCATGGATATTCCAGTATATTAACGTCACGAAGTGGAATATAATGCAGCGGAATGTTTATTTACTGTAGAAATGCATTTATGCCAATAAATTCTGGCTGGTCAGACTGTAGTGGAAAAATTGCATACTGTGATTATCCTTGTGCACTGAATCGGCAGACAAGATGAAGAAAAAGGAAAATATAATAACCTCCCCCACCCCCAATTTGCTTGGCCATAAATATTACAAGTATTCCGTCTTGACCATATAATGTCAGTGCTCTTAGGTTCGCTTCGAACACCGTGCTGCATATGCCAGATGTCTAAATGGAACTTTTGATTGACCAGCGAAGTATATAAAGAAACACTGACGTGCTAATTGATATGTGTTGGAGATGTATTATATGAGCAAGCTAACCACGGATAGGTATAATACGAGCTAGCCAACTTCATTTCTACAATACCTGGACGTGGCTAAGACCAACTTTACTTTACGCAACTTACTTCAAGTGGGTCGACACCAGTTTCAATATAATGCCTGTACCAGAAGGTAGAGCTATGTACAACTTTGAGCACATCGTACGCTATAGTAACCTTACCCAGGGGCTGGGACACAAAAATTCGCTGGATACTCGGGTTAGAAGGATTGTCTTACTTGAAATATTACATAGATATGAAGATCTTAGGACATGCCTGAGTCATCTATGAAATACTTGCTTTGAATGCCTGAGTCATCTATGAAATACTTGCTTTGAATTCCGGCCGGTTTCTCTGAACATTTTTTTAGAAATAGTCATTCATGCATTTAATTACTGAGGCCGTGTGTACTGCCAGCGACGTCAGATACGTCTGAAAAAAAAATTAGTTGTGAAATACTATGTATCTTTTCTGGATGGTGTGTGGATATGTATAGTTATGTTGAAAAAAGATAGAAATATTAATACAAAAGGAAAATCTAAGGCAGAAAGTAGTTATTTGCTTGATGTACATAGGAGAATCATGACGCTGAGAAGAAAAAACTTGATTACTTGTATGAAGGCAGGATGAGAATTGCAAAATAAAGAAATTATTACTATTAAAAGGGTGTTTTTCAAGACGGTAAAAATATTTCGAGCTCCCTGCAGGTCAAGCAGGAACTCGTTGTAAAGTTGAGAATTCCACTGACGAATAAACATCAGAACATGTCCTTGGAATCATATAAGCGTTTACCAGTAGAAACGTTCGAGAAATATCTAATGTTTTCCACTTAAAATACTTTTTTTTTCGGATGGAACTTTACTTTGCTACTTATACCAAAGCTGTCTCATACACGTTATTTCGAGTAATATTTCATGTTGTACGGTGGAACAGTTCAACAAAGCACGACGATAATAAGCTATTTTCCAGGTTTACGCTACAGACTGTATTTTTATAGCATACCCTAATGACTTTTACAAAGCCTTTTAACAATCCACGAAATCTCCGAATGTCTAGCGTTTGGTTCTAAAAACAATAATTAACGAAAGACTGTTATAAATAAAGCTTTTGAAAACAAAAGTCACATGAGTCAGCAACAAGGATTCTCTCGGGCTCTGAGCATCCATTTAATGTTTTACGAGTGGCAGAAATCACCCAATAAACCTTGTCAGGCGGAATGTGAGAGAACTACGTTCGTTCGGGCAGCTAATACTTTCTACAGAGGCCTCAACGTTACATTTATCACCAAGAGAACTTAGCTATTTCATTTGTTACTTTCACTGGCTAATCAATAGCGAACTCGTGAAGCTTTATTAGTTTGAGGCTTTCTACTAGTACCAGAACGGCTAGTTGAAACCTAAAACTTTGACTGACTGTACATAACGTTCAACGAGCATATCGGTGAAAAAGTTCTTAACAAGTCCTGTAGGCTATTAGAGCCATAATTTTATTTTATAAATTAACGGTATAGCTGAATTTCTGGTTAACTGCCGAAGATGTCTATCACAGCTTCATGTAGCAGACTGGGGGCTACAGTGAACACAGCGAGGCTGAAATTATTGCTTTCCTATATTAATTTTATCATTGAAACTACAATTAGCTAGGATTTTGTTTTGAACCGGAAGTAGCTACATTTAAGTGAACTGTAAGCTTCGAACTGTAAAAATTTGGTGCCCTAAATGTAACGTAACTATGTTTAATAGTCTTGACAGCGTATTTATACTGTAACGTCGTGGTAAATTAATATAACCTTTCAGTATCGAATTTGACTCCTTAGAATTTCAATTAAGCTGGCTAAGCTGAACATTAAGGATAAAAGAGCATGGCTTCCTGTGGAGAACTGCAACCGACTATGCAACACGCTGACTGATTTAAATGTATTGACATGTTCAAAATGGTAGTAAATACACGTACTATTGGACGTGATAGATGGTTGTTTATATTTTGTAACGGTGAAAATTATTTCTCAAAAGTTTAAAATGTTTGCACTTTGAAACAATTTATCGAGTCCTTATTTTTGTCAGATTAAAAGCCTGTCTACAATTGCGTTGTCCTATAATGTGTCCTAAGATAAGGCCACGCTGATTGGTGCACTTTTCCCTCTGACGCCACAGCGCTGTCCGAATCTCGCGTGCCGTAAGACGGAGTGTGCCCGAAGCCAAGAATTTCAAATGTATGACTATCACCTATGTCGTAAGAATATTAAAGAAATCCTTCTGTTCAGAAAATGTGTGTTTACGCACACAAGTATCAACACATTTTTACAGAATCATTCATTCATAGCTTATTCAAATGACGGTAAATATAAATCAAATACACTTAAATTGCGTTAAAAAACATGATACTATTATAACGCAAGTACAAATTACACGAGGTAAAATAAATTCAATTCTGGTTTTACTTAAAGTTTATTTAATTTTCAGCGGTACAGTAAACTCACGTGTTTTCTGAAGCATTTACAGTTCTAAAAAATTAAATGGCGAAAATATACGAATTATCTATCGGTACTCTCTTAGTTTGACTGCAAAGGTGGTGATTACAACGTTTTTTTTTCTTCTGTAGACGCATTACTTTCACTGCTCTATGCAATAAGGTTGCCGACTTTGCAAGACTAAATATAAATTAAATGCATTAATTAAAGGTTTACTATGAATATAGGTAAGTTACTATCAAGTATTTCGTACAAAGAATGGCTTGAAACATTTATAACCTAGCGTCACCTTCTGAGGCGTGACGTGCAGTGATAGAAGTCGTTAATCAAGGTCAGATACAAGCCAGAATTCTCGTGTAATCACGCACTTGAAGATAAGGACATGATAATAGCGCACAGACCTTCGGTAGCGAAACAATAGTTTTTATCTGGAGTTACCCACAATAGTGCCGCAATCCGCTAACAATGCTTATTTCGGACCTGTTTCCACAATTTATTGCATGTGTAACAGGCTATGTTTCCATTATTTTATTAGTTCCGTCATAACACAAGCCTAAAATTTAAATAACTATATTTGAAAAATTATTGTAAATATTTAGCAAACAAAAGCAACGCCATGCGTTTTTCACATATTCTCGAATAAATTTACACGGTTTGCCGAATACATGCAAACATAAAATAGAGTGCGTACTGTATTGAAATTATTTTATTCCAAACGATTTATGGAGAAAGTGACTATATATCATCTGAGTCTACCACAGTTTGATACATGAGATACGATATGGGATGAAAATCATTGAATATTACGACTTGGCTAATGATGCAGTATTGGAAAATCAAGATATATAAAATGTTTACTACTTTTTGAGGGAAATGAGAAGAAAATATTTCACACAGTCATCAATAATTAAAAGGAAATAATACCTGCTATTTTAATAATACCGGCACGTTGGATGACATATTTTACATAATCTTAAATATTTAAAGGAAATAATCCTGTTATTTAAAAAAGTACTGCTACGTTGAGTGACATTTGTTAATTTACGTTGAATTGCACAGTTAAAGTAAGTAGATTGTACTATCACGAGTCATATTCATAAAAAGATTGTTGCAAAAGTGTTCTAAGAAAGTATGCCTTGTTGTAAAACTCTCCGCAAAGACTTTTCTGTAGCAAACCGCATTTTCACATAATTTCTTGGTACTTTTGCGATATTGACTTAATTAATTAACTTTGATGGTATGCGTAGCAAAAATGAGCTCCACAGACTCGTAATAAGATCATTTATATTGTCATATTTTGATTTTTTCTCACTTGTTTTACTGTCGGCATTTAGTAAGTCAAATTCCCTTCCATGAATTCGAGGCCAACTTTTGTGTAATACGTATCAATCAGGAATATGATAGTAAATTTATAATGGGAAATTGTACACGTCATATTAAATAATGACACAAACATGATTAATTCTATGTATATTTTAATTTCAAAGGGATAATAATGAAGAGTACTCAAAAGACGTATAACGGCAATACACAACTGACTTTCTAGAAGGTATATTCGGACACAAAGTTTTCTTTGTATACTTTAAACAGCGATGTCACTGTGCACATTGCAATCAAATAGTACTGGAATTAAATTGCACGTACTGAATATTGATCTAACAAATAACTTTTTTTAAGGTTGTGGTGACACATAGCCGATAATTATGGTTCAAGTTGTTTAAGAGAAATATCAAGCTGCATTTATTAAATTTTAACTTTAATGCTTCAAAATGTAATATTCATTTTTTAAAAAATCGGAAGTCAAACGGGTTTTTCATCCCTTATCGGTTTCGAGTGAGATACTTAGTTATTTGTAGTACGAGTAGAAGAATATTTGAAAATATAATTCAGATACTACGGCCCAGAGTCATAGTGAGAACAAGGAGTGGTAACTACATGTTAAATTATATTATATGTGACTCGGAATCTGCCTTACCTACATATATGCTACCACATACTTATTGTTCATCTCGGTGCTGTCCACCGTGCTCAAGGATCGAGATCATATTAGGACTCGTTTGATACCCCTGAAGTTGTGAGCAAATAAGTGTTTTATTTCTCAAAAAGCACATGAAAACACCAACTTGTAAATATGTTTCTGTAGCAATAGTTCCCTCATTCTAATGCAGAAAATAAGTGGTTTCTCTCAGGAAGCGATACCTTGAAAGGGGACTGAATCCCAACGAATATAGTTTAACATGTAAATCCCTATCATTGTTCTCGCCACAGCTCGGAGGTAGGCAGCGTCGTTTGTGATTGTAAATGCGGATGCTACAGTTTGGTAGCAACATTGTCTAATTTAAAGTGAAGGTTATGTTTACTCTCGCACGCTCGCATAGATAACGTGAATGCAGACAGAGGCTGCTGGGGAAAAGAGGACAACAATCGCAAGAGGTGGCAGACTGAGGTACGAAGACAGAGTTGTGTTTGCAGAGGCGCGCAGTTCTGCGTGTCACCTGCTATATCAGTTGAAGGGGTGGTTCACCGAAAATTTTAGTCATTGTTATACGTGGTTTGTTTTGTATACATACCTTGTAACTATTTTTAACGCAATGAAAATTTTTTGCTTTCGTAAATTTTATATAACGGTATTTCAATGTCCAAAGCTGCATAAAACGGTTTTATGCTAGGAAGGAAAACCAACTGCTGAAGAGCATTTTCATTTAATTTTTTTTATTAAAAATATTGAATTTGAAATAAAAAATTGCATACTTCTATAATATATTTTTGATCTCACCTCAGTGGGGGCCTGCCAGCGAGGGCCCATGAATTTACAGCAATGGCTGCCGAATGAAGACTAGCTGTTTTGTTATTGGTATGCCAGACATTAAGTACACCTGGGAGAGAAGTTGTAAGCTGCAGATGTGTGGTGAAAGTGAAGAAATATATCACCAAGAGTTTACAATACGAATTAAAAAAAACTATTTTAGCGAGGATGGATTGAAAGTGTTACACATAATCGTGCTGAAAATATCATATGAGGTGTTATACAGCAAGATTGTCGTTGTTTTTACAATGTCAAACAGCGCACAGAGCTTAAACTGTTTGGGGATACGTATCGGTTACGAAATATTTCAATTATGTTTATCTTATTTAAGGAGCATTATCAGAGTGAATATTTAATTAAACAAGGTAAACATTTAGTGCATGAACATATCATCATTATTACGCCAGAAGATGATAGATTAGCCTTAAACATCTTTAAGGAAATTAGACGGTGTAAACACGTACAAATATAGTAACGGCAAGTAAACTTGTTTACCCACGCAACACGTGCGATGGTACATGTCGTACAGTCATACTGATATGAAGGTAACCAAGAAACTATTGTACTTACTTCAAAAGTAATTAGTTAATTGTCTCTGTCTACACGAAGGGGCGCGGTTGTCTCAGTGGCTAGAGCAATCACTTCCCGAACCAAGGCAATCCGGCTCAGCGCGGTCGGTCACTGGATTTTCGCATGTGGGGATCGTACCAATCGATGCTGCTGGTCGTTGGGTTTTTTCGGGGATCTCCCATTTCCCCCGCCCTCTTCATTCCGGCACTGCACTATACTCACATCGTGACACCCTTCACCAGCGCTAAAGACTTAGATGTTAAGTGCTGACCAAAATCTCCTGTTTCTACACGAGTATCGTCCAGGTCCAGGTCAGGGTTATAAACCACAAACCATGATTAAAAAAGAAAACTTTTCAGTAAACTTTGATATATATCTGGCAAGCCATATGTTAGTACCTTATTCTTACGAGTTTTCACGTATACGTACAGAGAGATTTATTTTTCATTACATTGCACGTAAGTCTTCGCAGTAAAATCATTGATATAAGTAACACACTTTCTGATTGACATTAATCGCACGATAGTTTTTATCTTAGTACATCGAGCGTGTTTGATTAAGTATTTGTATACATAAGGAAGATCGTGGGTTCGATCTTGACCAACTGCGTTACACTTGCTTAATTTGTCTACGTTACAGGTAGATGTCGGCATCATACCTTCATACGAAGTATTGGACGAGAAACCAGCCTTCGATGCAAGGTAATCTTGGTGTTGTCGCAATATTGCCTGGCAAGCCGGACAGGACGTCCGAGTGGCATTCAGGTTGGAAGACCACGGAAGACAGCAACTCACCTCCCCCTCCCTCGTGGTTGCACAATATCGAGGACAAGCACGCTGCACGCTGATATATGGAGCTGTTACCAAGCAAACGGGGTCTGTCTTCGGGCTGTCTGTCTGTCGTCCACCAGCACTCATCAGATCAACAGCAGTGCAGTTCTCCGCCGGGGACTCGGGATCGAGCCCCGGCGGGTGCGTGCTCGTTCATCAATCCAGCTTCGGTAAGGTCGTCAGATCTAGTTATGTGACAGAAACTCTCAACTTAATATAATAATAATCAGTAATATTGCGCTCCCCTCCTAAGTAAATAGAACACATTGTAACCTATTTTGTATTCAGAGTACCGGCCATTGTACAGCAGTATAGTAAATGCCCGTTTGACCATAACTGTCTTAAAGTCATTTAGCCCTAAATAACACTTAAATAAACCCACAGTGTAGCTACCATCTGAGTGAAACCCCCCAAACTAATAATAACTTATGAACCCCCAATATAATAACGACTTACATAATAATAATTTTGTAACAGTGTGCATTTGCTATACTGAATGGCAAGAACTTGCACGGCTTTTTTTTAAGTACAGTTTTTTATTAAGTGCGTAAGATAACAATCGTTAGCCTGCCGACATTAGTTTAGAAGCACTAAGTAAAAAAAAAGTAAAATAAAGATCTCAATTTATCATCGCAAACGGATATGACCTAGATTCTTCTTGGATTAGCGGCATGAATTTAATCCGAATACGGACTGTCTTCGTAATAAAGAGTTGAATGAAATGTGTGTTTTTATAGAGGTAACCTAGAGACTTAATGAAAGAAACCATTTTAATCTGTAAATTTCAAAAGTAATTATACGTCTCTTTCTACACGAGTGCCGTCCAACGCGGATTAATTTTTTTCTCAGGGCAGGAATATAAACCATGATTAAAAGAGAAAACGTTTCCGTAAACCATGTTTTATTGGGTCAAGAAGTTCAAAGAACATCCATTTCCCCCTTCCGTAACAGTAACTTCCTGTTTACGTGTGCTCTTGTAAAACATTAAACTTCAGTAAGCAGTCCTAATGGATATTAATTCATTTTATTGCATTAAAATATGTGCTTGTTTCATAAGGCTTTTAGACTTACTTTTCTGGATAGTTTGAAAATAACGAAGTAAATCCTTTCTGTGTTGTTTAGGCGAGAGCTAAGACATTTTAATGTAACATTACTAATATACGTCAATAAAATACCCCTAACTGCATTATCAGAAATGATCACGGCAAAGTGACCACAATTTGGTGTCTCGTATAAACAGTAATGAAATACAAGCACAACTTTCCGCTCGGCAAGAACCTTGGTAAATTAGTGAATTATATTTTTTGATATTGTGCACGTTGCTTTAAGAAATACTCATTTTTCAAGGAATAGGCTGTAACTGAATATAATATACCGCCGGAAAGTTATCCAAAAATAGTAGTTGTTGTTGGTCTTGTACTGGGCTGTGTGGAAAAAAACGTCTTTGGATTTTTGAGCATTATGTAATCCTTGCTGCTACGTTGTTAGATATACACGGCGTGATATAGCGATACTTCAATGAGAATAAAGTGTTTTTCGTAGAGAGTAAAATTTTATCCATGTTATGTGTTCTTGAGCATATTTTCAAATTATTGCTTGTCCTTCAAATTAGTTTTACGTGTATGATAAATGTAACTAAAGCTCATTTAACTTTATTAATTTTCTTAAGTGATATTTTACAGGTTAACTCCACGACGAAACTACGAAAGAGAAAATAATTCCTCAGTTAGCACATTTGAAACATTTACTTCAGTTCTTCCACGTTCGAAACTGTAACAAGTTTTACGCAATGGTTTTCTACGTTGCGTTGGAAGGCTATTTTTGAATACTCAGACGAAATGTAGCAGTTACATTCTTCTGATTGTTTCTACAATTATCTTTAAGGACATTTACGTTAGGATGTTACGCAAAAATAATAAAACTTTGTATGCAATTGTCTTATTTGACACAAGTGTTGTGCTGTTCATGGGTCAGTGTAACAAAAAAAATTATATTTTGATTTTAAAGATCAATAAATTCGATTTACTACTGCCAATTTCATTAATCATACAACCATATTAAATGGTGTTAGTAAAGAAAACCTGCAACACAATTTAATTTATGCTGTTCTGTTAAGATTTACAGTACTTTCGTGCTGTTCGGGTCAATATGATCCAAAATTATTGTATTGTTTTAAAACACAAAATTCCTCTTTTGCCTACATTATTCGATTATTATTACTACCACATAACACTTAAAACAAACCACGGAACTACCTTATATGTTCTTTGCGGGATCTATTTCCAGAAATCTCTTTGCGAACACCAGGATTTCTCTAGTTGTTCTTCCTGGAAAAGTCTTCATTTTTGTCAGTTTATCTTTATGTATATTCGGATGTATTTTTCTCCACAAAACAAACAAATTTATTACTGGCCACTGATTTGTTTTCCTCTCGCTTGTACATGTAGCCACCTTTTGATCAAAACACTCTACCGCACCCTTTGTTGCGTTATAAGCTCGATTTTAAGCCTTTTTCTGCTACCCATACTTTGCGTAGTGTAGCGTCAAGCTGGGGAGAGCTTTACAGGATATTCATCTTGTTTCTTGTGTAATGTTTTAGCTGCCAAAAATTAAGTAAGTGAAACGATCATTGAGCAGCTGTGACGGAATGGGAGAAATAGACTTCTTACTAAACGAATTATTAGAAACAGCAAACTAACAAGAAAAATAAAATCTTTAGTACTGTGTCATGTTAAATACGTATTTTCAAAGAAGTTTACCCGGTAAAAATGTGTAACGTCCGTATTCATCAAGAACAGGCTCACCATCAAGCGCATAAAGTAAGTCATTATTTTAAATTTAAACATTATACGTACTTAAATATAAAAAGTTGCACTGTGAAGCTTTTTGTTTGAAGTGGTTAACAAAGTCAAGTACTTGGAAAGTAAATAGGTTATAAATGCTTAAAATTAATTTAGGGTCAAATGTACCCGAATAAAACAGAAGGATAAAAAAAGCTTTCTTTAAATTATACATATGTTTGAATTCCTCCTTGTTAAACGTAAGCTATTATGTATATTCTTCAAACAAAATGCCGTGCCAGGGAATTTTTCTCCATAGTTGCTAGCACTTTAATGAAAAAATATTCAAATTGCGTGATAAAACCACATAAAACAAACTTACCTAAGTTTCTTGAATACGAATCATGACAAAGAAACGTAGGTATACTTGTTTTATTGTTAAAATGAATATCTTTGATAAGATATTTAATTATTAGTTCTTATAAAAATCATGTACTATTTAAAGTGAATCTCTTTATTTTCCGTCAGAACAGTGCTGCCAACCCGAAAATCAACTCTCCATGAAAGCAATTGAAACTGCTTCGCTCGAACGTAGTTTATCTCTGTATGTTAACTTTCAGAAATCTAATTTTTTGGCATACCTTTCTTAAGTAATGTGTTGTGATATTTTCTTTGTTTTTTAGTAACACGTTTGGTGTTTTATATTGCTTAGATAATGTCACAGCCTCCGTTTTAAACAATGACGTACGGGTAAAACGTGTTGGTACCCGCTGACGTCTTTGACCAATAGGCATTAATTTTTTCCAAAATCGCTTTTGTGTGTTAATTATTTTCCGTGGAGTTATTGTTTAGTTATTTGTTATGAATACTAAACAAGAAAATACCATCACAACAGTATGTTTAAACAAATAATTTAATTTTTAAAGAGCTTGTTTGGAGGTAGTTGTCAACAGAAAATTGATTTAAGGCAATGATCTTTTATTTATTGCAAATAACTAAAATAATTTTTTTAACCAAATGCATTGAAAAAATTTGATACTGTGTACTGTCTTACTATACACAATTTTACCAGAGCGTTTGTTAAAACTAGCAAAAAAACATTAATTTGCTTCATTTTGGCTTATCTTGACAACGAAATATGTGATATTTCAGGGGCAAAAATCTATAAATCCGTTTGGTGTATTGCAAAAGAAAAATGCAGATACAAACGATGATATACAAAATTTAAAGCTGTAAGAATGAATTTTTGATATTTGCATTGAAAAAATATTTTCTAAACCGCTGCAAAACTAAAGAGCGAGGACTTAACACAGTCATTCATTTCCCGGTATTCACTATAAGCCTAAGTTACCAAAATTAATTTTTTCAACCACAAAAATTACATGTATTAATTAGCATTGCCTACAGTAGTACTACTACTGGATCAAGTTTCTTGAGTATCGTTTCATAGGTTCCTAAAATGTGACACATCAGCTGATTCATTTGCGTTATCATACAAACGACGGATAAAATGTACTGTATGGCGGTATATTTTATAACAATTACTGAATACAGATATGTGATAAAATTTGTCAAACATTTAAGTGAACGTTATCTATGACTTTGCCTCCAGTCTGAACATAAGTATCTGACATAAAAATGCGATTTGCATTTAGATTATTTGTGTACTAAAATTTGAGGGAACAGTTTTATTTTTGATGACACAAAAAAAATAGTATTACTAGAAAGGTTTAAAAGATACTACCAATTGACGCACGTAATATAAGAAAAAATAAATACACGACAATACACCTTGCACAGCAAGTAAAAACGTCGTGTTTTTGATCCTAGCTTTGTGCTGTATCGTATCTGTTTTGCCCTTTTATTTTTCCAATACTGCTTAATTATCGTCTTTTATTTATTGTTTCCTGCGATATTGTCATTTATTGATTTACTTGTAATTAGTTGCCTGTCCTCGTTTGCGGCAATGGATAATGCACATTTAAACTTTACAAGTAATCCTACAACGCCATTTGTATTACATCTTGATGATGATAATCCCCCTGAAAGGCAGACTCATGATGCTTCTTTTAGGGAATTTTCCGGGTTGTGATGCAAGAATATGACATTTTTGAAATAGATTAATTGTTTTCGTGAGTGGTACATATAAATGTTTTCGAAGAAGCCATATTTAAAATAAGTATTTTTTTCTCCACAGAACACATGCTGTACTACTCATTTATGCCAAGTTTGGCTGGAAACGGTCAGTTGTATACTACAAGATATAAATAATTGATTTGAATCGGTCGTATAGTTTTTAGATACGAAATGACACCCTAATTTTCAAACGGACGATTTTGAATCCAAAATAATCTCAAATCATGAGCGATAACTATTAAAGTCACATGTTCTGCTAAATATTGTATGTGTACTGAGATTGGTACTGAGGTGCGTACACATGCTTACACTTCCATATATGAAAGTAATCACATATGTTTTTCTTTACCTCAAAAAGTAATTTAACAATACAATCTGAGTTTTATTTTCGTAGTAATTCGGAAATGTGTCTTGACTAATAGGACAGGATGCTTTATGCGTATTATAAAAATTTTAAAGTGATGTTTTTTTCACAATATTTTAATTATACACGGAGTTTGAACTTGGCCTTAGTCACTTTTACCGTGGGTTTTTAGGCAACATAGAAATATATATTTTGCATCGTAAATTGTATAAATTATAATATAAGACCAAACAAATGTGAACTTTGCCTAACAAAACTTTTGTTGGAGGAATAAAACCAGGGATGCACCACAACTGGTTTGGCTGAAATAACTCATGTAACTAACTCCCTGCATGGCAACAAAATATTTCGTTGATTCAATTTTCACCTGCTTGGTCATATACGAACGCACTAGTGTTCCTTTAAAACAAATCGAATTGAGTAAGAGATGGCGACTCACGGACAATTTTTCATGAGTATTACATACGCGTCAGCTATCCAGTGCAGTAAATTTTAAAATTATTGCTCATCAACTTTAGTTTTAAAATTTGAGTTATGTAGTATCTATGAGATGACATTTTTTGTGGATTACGGTGATACGTAAAGTTGCGATCCGTAATAGTGTTGCTATTCAGTAAAAACAGGTAGAAAGTCTACTTTTCTAAGGGAACATCATTTGCGTATCAGAAATTGACCTCCCGTAACTAAGATCTTGGCTTTCATCCCAAGAAGTGATAGGCCGAAATATTTAATTTGTTTTTCTTTTATATAAGTATATTTTAAGGACGATAATTTACTAAATGGTGGACTAATGATGCTACTTTTAGGCACATGTTTGGGTTGTGATAGATATTGTAAGCGCTTGAAGTTTTTATTGAAGTGGTTTCTTTCGTCCTAAATTCCTTGATGCTGTACTCATGTATCATGTCACTTCACCTAAAGATGGATGAGCGGTAAAAACTTGACTGAGGTCTAAAGGCAGCTACAGTGTGCGGATGTTTTTCTCACTTTGTACGTCTTAGAAAGCTTACAAGATGCGGCTGAAAACATGTTTGGAAAGTTTTTATATGCCTGTCTCAAAGAGTGAAGGTAGATGTGTCTCAACAGCGCAACCCCCGGCCGAGTATGTAATCTACTCTTCTAGACTTTCAGTCCCAAGACAGCCTTCAAGAGGATGGCAATCCGTCTCGCTTCACGGCTTGTAAGGTTGCCTAGACACACAGGCGCTCTTTCCGTTCCAGTTCAGAGCAAAATTTGAAGTAAACGTTATGCACACACCAGACAAAGACCTACGTAATGGTCCCGGATAAATTTGTTATCATCTCTGATGTCGAAATTTGAGTGACGATTATGACTCAGTACGTACAGGTTCCCTGACGTCGATGTGTGACGTACTGACACCGCGGCGGCGTGACAGCATTGCGATGACATTTACCGAGATGTAAGGAATTGAGCTTTACCATGGTAACTAAGCGTTTCCGGGCATATGTCCATATCACATATTTTCTTTCTTTGTGTGTGTGGAATACTTCCTGAAAGTTTGGCCGTACCTTTTTGTAACATTCTGTATACGTATATCAAATAGTGTACATTTTATCTGTGAAGTAATTAGAAAAAGTAAGAACACTTGCAAATTGATGCGAAGGGAAAAAACTTAATGGTTTTTACAATGCAAAATTTAAATTATACTGTTCGCATAAATTTTAACAAAAACCGAGTGAACAGTTTTAATTTAGCTTAGTTTCTGGTACTCGTACGACTATTTGTTTTACAAAACTGTCGGGGAAGCTATAAATATAATGTATACAAAAATGTATTTATTTTAAAGAATATGTGACAAAGAAAAATTACTTTTTCATGTCCGATATAAAAGACGTGTTAAAGTAGATCTTGGAATGTTAATTTGAATTAAAATAATTTATGTAAGTCAGCAAGTTTTTGCTGTTTGTACATCGGAACAACACTACAATCGTGATTTTTATGTGTAGTGCAAAAACTTTAAGCTCAAAAAATGTTGTGCTTACATATGATTGTCGCGACGCGAGCATAACTGCTTGCCTTTCTAATGCTGTTGTATGTAAAGGGACATTACTACTTGTATACGCTAACTCCGTGTTTCATTTTATATCCTTATTTTTATTTCTGCAACAATAACGTGGTTGGTTAAGGAATAAATGTACTGGTTTGTTTTAACAAATCATTTTAAGCACCAAGTGTGTATCTTATAAACACATTATTATACAATGCAAAACGGTCATTATATGGTTGCCTATAACCAAACGATAGTGTTTGCTTTTATTTAAAGTAACTTATTTTAAAAAATTTAGTTCATTTTCACTCTGTAGAGTTACCAACAAGAATCCACAAAGTTAAGGGGATTTGTATACACTACCTTATTCTGGATATATATATATATATATATATATATATATATATATATTTTTTCGCTTAGTGGTTTGCAGCAGAAAGTATAAAAGTCACATATTATGACTGCAGTAAAATAATTAAGTATGTGTAGAATAAATACACTATATTCACGTACTACGAAAACCGAAAGTCGTAACTGCAGTTGTACATTATCCCTTGATTTCCATGCCTGTAGCAACCTGAGAAAGTAATCCGAATGGGCTGTAGAATGCAAGTGACGCCATTAAGGAAACCATGTTTAAATAATATAGATCTCCAGTGGTGTCAAGTGAATCGCAGACACCTTTCTCGGAGTGGTTGCGTTCATTTTCTGTTAAAATACTGTGATATTTTGTACTATGAAGGTAATTAATTGTTGCTGTTGTATCAGAATTGTTGTTTTTGGCCTATCTTGAGTTTTCGGAAGTATATTTAAGATCGAAATAACTCAAAATGCTGGTTTTATGTATATTAGTAAATACAATTTCAAACACCACGGAAACTAAAAGTGAATATTGAAGGAATATGTACAAACACTACAATGTTTGGTAGCGTTCACATTCATATGTCGATGCCCTGTTGTTGCAGTCTGTCTATAAAGAAAGAGAAGCATTGGTAACATCGTGGAATGGTCACTCATACTTCCTTAACGGAAGTTATTTAAGGTGAACGTATTTTGTGCGTTAGAGACGTAGAAGTTCGGCATAGCATACACATCACGCCTCTCCCTAGCATCTAGGGTGGGGCCGCGGTGGTAGAAGGGTCAGATATCTCGCCTCCCACCTAGGCGATACGGGTTCGGTCCCCGGATGTGGGCTGCAGGTGGTCGGCGGGTTTTCTCGGGGATCTACGGTTTTCCCCGGCGCTACTCAATATTCACCTTCACTTCACTAACCTCTAGGCGCAAATAAATGAACTGCCATACAGTCTTCTCGCCGAAAACTCACCTATACGAGACATTCAGTAGTGACGTATCATTTTATAACGTAGTATTAACGGTAAAGATGTGTTGTACACGCCTGTACCCTTTTAAATATTTCCGTACTTAAGAAGGTTATAAACTATGCTTTCATGATTACGGGTAATCACATGTGTAAAGTTTTTTTGAATTATATTCCTAAGCAGAAATCACTTGTGCACGTTGAGTAGTTTTCGAATAATCTTCTAACGGCCGAACCTCTGGACACGACTCGGCGCCCTGGGCAGGCAGTCACCTTAACGACGTGCTCTGCCATCACAGGCAGAAGAATCGTGAAGTCTCCACTTAAGTAGCATGACGTTACACCTGGCCTGTTTTAGTTTAGCCCACTGGTGTATTTTCAGGCGAAACTCTGCAAGTCCACTTGTAGGATCTTGGAACAAACACCTTATTGTTTCGCCGGTGTAAAGTTCTAGCGTTGGCGCATTTTTTCCTTAATTTTGAAGTTAGTTACTCCAGCCCATTTTTGGTTCCTTGACTTAAGAGGGCGTGGTACATAATTCAACGCTTAAACTGTATGTTTCTTGAAGACAATTTGCGAAAGTTAAGCAATAACAATCTTAGTCAAAGTTTTAAACAAAGTTATTTCCAGTGTTAGAACTTCTGAGGCACAATCTCTGACGCCGGAACCTCGTGCATTTAACTGCGGCGCAAGAGATCACGCATAACGAATTAGTAATTCTGGATAAATATTTACTCATAAAGTTACGTAATACCATTATCTAGGATTCTCATTGAGTATTTTATCCGTACTGGCTCCGAAAAAAAAGCGTAGAAATCAATTGATGTTTTCAGCGCTTATTTATCAACCTCACATTCTTAACAATAATCCTCCACACTAATCTTAAGGGCCAGGGAGCTGCGGCGGCCGTGTGGCCAGACCACTTGCTTCTCACCAACCTGATCCGGGGTCGGTCCCCGGATCTTCGCGACGTCGCTGACCAGCTGGTTTTCTCTGGGATATCCTGTTTCTCCCTTGCTACTTCATTGTAAGGCCTTTGGGATACGCAGATTGCCTTCGTGCACTCAGTAATGAAATCTGCATTTGGAGTACTGTACCCTGGCCCTCTGGTATCCACCTCATACGATATTTATTTCGTTAAGGACCTCACGTATTGAAATATCCTGTGGATTGTTTAGGTGGTGTAATTTTCTCCACTTATATACCGTTAATTTCTATCCTCTTACTCCTGGAGGTGGTATGTATATAACGTAGAATCTGGGGTGGATTCTAATGTGCTTGTTATGGCTCTCGTACATTAGTTTAGCCTTAGCCACGGGATAAGCCACAGATAGGACAATTGTGCGTAGTTAAGTTGCGTCAGCTCCCCATGAATGTTCTGCCATGTCTACTGTTTTCGATTTTTTTAAAACTTGAAACGGATGGGCTAAGGTGATGCCAAGATACTTAGGGTTGAAAATCATAGATAACTCTTTTAAGCTCTCAACTCCAGTTATACCTTTCTGTGCCAAACGGTCTCGTATATTGAGTGGAATAAAGTTTATGGTACGGAACTGGATCCATGTATTTAAATGTGTTCGGCAACAAGCACCGAAAATCTAGCAGTATTTTTCTAATCAGTTTTAGAAATGAATATTTAAATGTGATCATTATTTTCACACACAGTTTCGTATCTGTTATGTCCATGTTGCTTTATAGACTAATACTATCAAAATAAAATTTTTACATTCTTAGGTGCTGCTTCTTAAAGCAGTGAGCGGAAGTACTGAAGAGAATATTATTTATACAGTATGTCACGTTAGAATAATAAATTTTGTTTAAATCTGCGTACTCATTTGCGTATTGTTTTGAAGCAAGACGTTGCTAATTACGTTTCACAATATTAATACTCTACAGCAATAAGCAATTTATTTCTTTTCGTTATAAACCTATTTTAATAAGCAGGGAATGTTCTTAGATTTGTTGGTCTTCTTTGAATAATTTTATGTGTTATACAATGAATGCTCTTCTGAAAAGTTTTCTGAAATTAGTGTATCGTAAGCTCCTTTTCCTAAGCAGCAAAGTTTGACTTCGTTCCTGCTGAAAAGTTTTCGTGAGTATTTACAGTTTAATTTCTCTTTCTACGAGTTCAGCCCTTCTGGCGTACAGTTGGTCTGTTCAAAAGACAAAGAGCGCTTGCCTTGCCTGCGTTACGTATGGTTTTTCAAGCTTGTTTAAATGTTCTCTGTCAGCAAAGTTTCATACATTTGTGATATTCGCATACGAATTTAATTTTCTCATTTCAGAGACTTTAATTTGCGCATTTTTAGGACCACGAGACACGAAATGAGTTTCGTTTCCCTTATCCTGAGTAGCCTACTTTGCAGTTTGAGGTTGAAATGGTTAGAACTCAACAAGTATGTAGGCTAAATTCAAATATTACTACGTTCCAGAAATCCTGTTTCTTTGCTTTTAAAAAATTAATTTATTATCGTTTTGTCTGTATTAATTCCTTAAACTGTGGAATTACTCCCTCCTTTATTACTACGTATGTTTAAATATTTTTTTTATTAGGAACAATAACCACTTCATTAAAAAATCAAACCTCACCCAGTCATCCTGTATCATGAATAATAATGATATGTACATTTCTGCGCTGTTTAAGTTACATTTTCTTTTTCAAGTTATCAAGCAATTCGTTGTTTGTAAAGTCATTTTGGTGGTTTCAACAGTAAAAAGTTGGATTGATATGATTTTTATATAATTGTACCAGTTTTCTGTTGGAATTGTAGGTTTCATTCAGTAGCGCTTCAGCTATAACAAACAAAAACATTGTTATAGGCACAGCTCTCGAAATAGTAGTATTGTTTTAATCTTTTCCAGAAGGTTTTCTGCGTTGTATCAATAGGAAACATTCACACAGCTAAGATTTCTTTTAGAATAATTGGATAGTTTCATCTTTTCGCGTGTCAATGTTTTAGCAGTTCGATCTATGTTCCTGTGAAATAATGACACAATTTTAAACGT
This sequence comes from Medauroidea extradentata, assembly GCA_003012365.1. NCBI lineage: Eukaryota > Metazoa > Arthropoda > Insecta > Phasmatodea > Phasmatidae > Medauroidea > Medauroidea extradentata. The sequence goes on from PNEQ01114311.1 coordinate 103,226, forward strand.
TTGTTCTCTTGGAAGTTATCCACGTTGTTCGATTTTAAAGTACATAACGTGTGACTTGTAGTTATTTCTGACAGGAAGTTATGGTTAGCGAGCAACAAGAGCGTAGAGCGTTAGGTAATAGTGTCAGAGTTTCCCTGGCGGAAGGAAATATATTTCAAGAAATATCATTGCAATGCCTGACCAGTCACTGAACCACTGTCGTCAGTACATCCAGGATTGACAAACTGATTCAGAAAGATTGATTGTCGACGAGTAATCTGAGATATCACGCATACTTTAAATACCGCGTAACTCACCATACTGGGTTTCAAAATATCTAACATTACATTCGTCCTACCTCACTTGTAAAGAACGGTACAGTGTTTTTAAGTTCAGTATTCAAAAACCATTACACATTTTTTTTTCTTCAGGCATGTGACAGTTGTGTCTGCACCTATGATTTACATGGGAATATCCAGAACGTATTAGACTTACGTACATATTATAGACGGCGAACATAATTGTGTTGACTCCACTAATTGAATACCAGCACAGTTTTATAAACGAGCTATATGATCGAATTTCTGGCTCATAATTGCCTGTACTCAACTAAAATAAAATTTAAAATGCAAGACATTCTACTTCTAGCTGAAAATTCTAAAACCATATTTATTTTTTGGAAAGCACCGTATTGCGAGTATTTTTAATTACTGCTGTTTTCCATTAATATTGTATGCATAATTATGTCACTTGTTGTACATAGTTCGGGAAAATGTGAGCACTTATGAAATACAAGTTACTGTTATCCTTGCAGATAATTTCTAGTTTCCTGTAACTTGAAAACAAGCAACAGTCAAAGTTTATAGAGTGTACATATTCAACAGATAACGTCTGCGGCCACAATAAATAATTTTAAAATATTATTATTCTATATAAGATAGTCTTCAAGAGTGCTCATTCTATCGGAAACCACCTGTAATAGAGTTCACTGAAAAAAGAGTATAGTTGCAGGTACCATACATCTGTTAAAATAGAGACAATAAAACAGTTTGGTTGTTGGTACTACTCTGGACAGTTCCTTCAACAATCTGTTTTGTAGAAGAAATTCTGTAAAACTCAGGACATCACAACTAAGACAGCACAGAAAATTGTGATGTCCTGAGTTTTACAGATTATTTTGTATTTCGACTTATATAATAAACTACCAAAAATAATTTTCATTTATTTGTTGTTGACTTACTCCTTATGGGATCTTTCATGTTCTGTTGTTTTGGTTTATGGGTATGTTGACTACAGCCAACTAGGCTTGTTTTCTCTTTTTTTCGTTTTTCTTAGTCTCATTCTAAGATTTCTGGGACGACATGTACCGCAACGGCGTGTGTTCATAATAGTACAGTTTGTTACTTAGTTAACGTTTTGATAAACCCAAATATTTTATCATTGGAGATTATGCCCATAAACATAGAATAGTCCTATGGTTAAAGAGGTTATGCACGAGAACGGAAGTTACCTCATTTTATAAAAATAATAACGTGGTTAGTTTTTATCATCATCCATTAATAATATTATAACAGCTCCCTAATTGTGCGCTCAGGGGCGTCATTTGGGGGGAGGGGGGGCAAATGCCCCCCCCTGGATTTAGAATTCTTAAGTATAAAATATATGTTTAGTATTTTGTTATTTAATAATACTAACTAAAGCACGTAAAACTGAAGTTTTATTATCAAATTTTCTAATTTATACACGCTTAATTAATATAAACGATGCAACAAGGTCACTGTCGCCAAAAAAAAACTTGCTTTCCCCCACGAAAAACCTGAAATTATGCAGTGTGCGGCGACGAGTTAGTTGGTAAGCCTTTTTTAAATTTGGCTCATATTTATGCGATACTTATTGCACTCCTACTCGAAAGTATAAACTATAGGAATGTGTATGTGATGTTGGATGGTATGGATACATGGTAGATGTGGATTTTAGACAGCTGTTAGTTGTCGATAGTGGATATGGTTGATTGATGGTAGAAAGTTGATCCACGTGGTGGATATGGACTGTTTTGACTCGGTTATCAAATTCGAGGGAGGCATAAATGTTAAATGATATGGCCATTTGTAGCGTGAATTGTGCCATTTTTGTCCGTGTCATTCAACGTCGTATACAAAACATGATTATTATGTGGAATGAAGGGAAATATGAGGAATACACAGCTGTATTATAACGATTTTACTGTATACTCGTAAAACTAAATAACTATGAATATTTAGTGCAGAATAACTTTAAAGTACTCTCAGGTATAGCAACAAAACAAATTAACAGACACATTATGTAATGTATTTGCAAGCAAAACCAAAGCTGTAGCAGTAATATCCTCGGCTTGCTAATTGCGTCATCACTGGGAGCGACTTTATTCCTCTTGTAAAGTAAATCTCGGTTACAAACATAGCTAGTGATTAGTTTCACACTGTCCGTTTTCAATTAAAATGATTTAAATGGGATTATTTTTGCTCACACTAAGCTTAAATGGTAAATAATTTCCGAATTGTCACAGGCATGTTATACAAACGCTGAAGCTGTATTTTTTTTAGATGAGGCGGTCTGATGGTGCGATTACAATACATCCTATCAAATTATGTTCTGACCTCTCCGATCCTATAGCTGCGTGTGAAGCGAACAGTAACACAGCGAGAAATTCTGAATGCGTTTGTTGGATTTGTGTACACACCAATTTTTCCTGCAACTAGTTACGTTAAAAACCTTTTATGTATCTTGAAATTTAACCTCCTTATTTTCATACGTTTTCTGAACTATACCTTAAGTGCGCCTAGGTTTAAAGATCTCAAAACCCCAAATAAATGGATCCAGCATATTTTACAGCAACTACAAAGTCTTGAATTATCCATGTAAGAACTGACGCAGTGCATATGCCGACTCTGGTTCCCTTGTACTGTCGTTATCTGCACCCCTGACAATTTGTGTAGTACTAGCTGTGCCCGGCATGCATTACAATGCCCATTTTCTACTTTTTTTCAGTAAATTGTTTTGGAGGCCCGTTCTTCTCATGTACCTTGTGTGCCCTCCCCCCACAAAGTATATAATTTTCAAGCTTTTTTTTTTTTTGTAGAAACTTTCGTGGGGGCTCGCACAACTCACCATCTTATCGGAAACGGAAGAGTGGTATAGGAACGCATTCGTGCATGCACACACACACACACACACACATATATATATATATATATATATATATATATATATATATATATATATATATATATATATATATATGAGGTGAGTAACATAGCTCTCCTTTTCCAACGTAGATCGTTTTGAGTAAATTAAGAAAAACACGCTGCAGGAATATAAATACAAAAATTGTAGTAAAATATGTATTGGTCCTTAAACTTATTCAAGGAAATACAAATAATTTCATTAGATATTCAGTTACTAACCAAAATGTGTGGGAGAAAGAGAATTTTGTTGGAAACTACATAAAGTAGGCAGTTGTGTTGTCAAAGTAAGTTGAATAGGACAGTTTTGATTCCAATTATACGAGAGTATACATGACAGATGATGCAAAAGGATTAATTATGATGCACATATTTGAAACCTGTAAAGGATAGTTTTCTTGCACCTCTTTTGCTTGAAAAGGGTAGTTTTGTAGCCAACTTCACTTTTGTAATGGCTTTTTAGTCCAGTAAAAGGAACTTCTGTTGCATACTATTTTCACAGTCCATGCAGATGTGAAAACTCAACAATACTTCACTGCTAACTCAGGGTGTAACAGAAGTGATGGTCAATAATGCACACATGGAAAGTACTGACCAAAAGAAGCTACAAATGTCCAATATACATGGGTCTGGACATCAACGGTTGTCGAGATAGAACACATTGTTTGTTGCAGTTGATCAGTATGTAGGAACCCATGGAATTTCTAATCTTTAAAGAAGGTGTTCAAAATGTTGCCCATGCGTCTGAATGCAACTCGTCTCTGAAACGAGTTGCGAATCCTCTCAGGCAGTCCTTGTGTATTCTGTAAATGCTGGAAGGCTGCTTCAGTCCGCAAGCATAATTCTTCAAGAGAGTTGACCTCAGTAGCATAGACCAGGCTTTTGACATGACCCCACACACAGAAATCCACGGGATTTAAATCCGGTGACCTTGGAGGCCATGGCACAGGTGCTCCTCTACCTATCCAATGTTGACCATACCGTCGAGTTAGAAGCCGGCGCACACGTAATTGAAAATGTGCTGGAGCACCGTCATGCACAAACCACATGTTCAGGCGTTGGTTCAGTGGAACATCATCATGAAGCAGATCTGGAAGTACAGTACGCAGAAACTGCCTGTACCGATCTCCGGTTAGTTCCAATTATGCGGTCTCCGAGCAGTCCGGCCCAGACGTTCAACGAAAAACGTTGCTGATGTCGTGACACGTGTGTCGCATTAAGATTGACATCGACCAAAATGTGACAGTTATGGAAGTTGGAAATGCCGTCATGGGTAAACCCAGCTTCATCCGTGAACAGAATACTGCTTACAAACAGGGGGTTCAAAGTACACCGTTGTTGCATCCGTTGGAGGGAAGTCTGCATTGTTGAGAGCTTTCACACGCTGGAGATGATACGGAAACTGTAATTGACGATGTAAAATCCGTCACACGCTCCTGGATAACAATCCTCCTTGTTGAAGTACTAGGACGTTCGTGTACAATGTCTAACACCCTTTCCTCAACGTCAGGTGTTATGGATCTGGGTCTACCTTCTCGTACATGATGTGCGAAACTCCCACTTTCTTGAAGGCGCTGATGTAACCTCGTAAATGTACGTCTGTCAGGCTCCCTGCGGCGAGGAAAAGCTTCTTCATACAATCTTGCAGCCTGAAGTGCACTGCCATTAGCTTTGCCGTGCATGTCAGCGTACTCTACTCTTCATTAGTGTAACCTCCATCCATGGTGCCTTTACTTTCGTAACTGATTGTCTGTACGGCACAGTGCATGTAGGAAGCGAGGGGAGTAGTTGCGTATGCCTGATAGGTGAACCTTGAGACACCAGCGTAATTACCTAGGAATCCAAACGCGTTTGGAATTGGTTCCCAATTCGACTTGTTACGAGAACTCAGCAAAGGTTGGTTTCCGGACATTTGTTGCTTTATTTTAGCCAGTACTTTACATGTGTGAATTAATGACCATCACTTCTGTTACACTCCTCAGGTTGCGTGAATTTTTGATCATAATGTGTATTATGTAATAAGTAAATACATTGAGTAAAGATCTTTAATCAATGGTAAATATATTTGTCTTCAGTTCTGTATTGTACGTTTACGAAACAGCCACACTATTTAATACTGACCACGGTACTCGTAAAACTCTTGCGAGTACTTATAATATTATTAAAGACTTAGTACTGTAGTTTGTTATGTCATTTGGTTCAACAAACATATAGTTAATGTAGTGTAGAAGTGTTTCAGTCGGAACAACTTCCTGTACGTCCACGGCGATCCGAGATCGAGTCCCGGAATGTGTAAAACTTGTCGGATTTGGCGGGAATTTCCCACCCCCGACCTTGCACACCATCGCTATTTCACCATGTCTGGTCTCACCTCATCTGTCACCAGCTGAATGGGCGATATGCTGAAACTGCTCCTTTGTCTTCTGTCATCCACAGAGACTGTGCAGTTGGCGGAATACACTGTGTGGATTTATATTTACATTTGATTCATGGGGACGTACAACAGTCTTTGTAAATTATCAATTTGGTTAGTATAGGCTACTGCTACTGGTCAATTGATAATATATTTTTTTAGTGATTTTCTGAGACTGTGTTCCTACAAAAAAATTGTTAAACTACAGTACAGTTATTTTATTATTGGGAACTGTTCACGAAGAACAATAAATTGAATAGCAACATGTTACCATCGTATAATTAACACATGTTCAACATTTACAAAAATTGTAGATAGCTTCAATGTAGCATACATTTAAGTACTTAATGAAGGGAAATCAGGGCCGAATAGAGAAGAAATATGGATGGTATGCATAGAACACATCACATTATAAACACTACCTACATAAAATTCCTGAAGATCTGTATTCTGTTTTGTAAGAAGTCTAATCTGGCTCTCTCAAAAAAATAACGTTGGACTAATTTACCTTTTAGTTTCGCAGATATATATACAGGAAAGTGAAACCGAATCAATTCACATTTTGAACATAACGAAGAAAAATTAATAGAAGCGTGTAGAAGCGTGTATTAATTGGTTTCACAGAATGCGTTTCTTTGTCAGTTTGCGTGGATGTTTTCATGATCAGTCGTTAAGGAAGAAATAGTTTCAACGCTATAGAGTTGCGCATGTTAATAGCACTGCCAGTTTATATTATGTGATCCAAACAGACACACATTCTTCGCAATAATCAAAGTCACACATGACAAAACGTCGTAGTTCATTGTTTCTGTGATAGCAAACATAGATAATTAATTTTAAGTAAGTAGCTTGCGGTTTATCACGAATATTTTTATCTTTGGAAACAATCTATCATTATAGCATGTTCACTGTAATGCTGGAAGTGGTTTTAGTAATGTGCTGCTTATTTTAACATCTCATTAAACATAAGTTTTTGTGCTTGCCTTTTAGATATTACACTTTACTTGGCTTTATAATTCCACGTGGTGTTCCTTACTCTTTCCTTTCTTATTTGTATTATTACTATTTTTTCATTGAGACAGATCTTAACAGTACTCTAAAATATTGGTTGCTTTATTATTACTTTCATTAAGGAAAATACTAACTGGCATTTATTCCAATTTTTTGCCATTTTGTGATGTGTGTTTTACAGAAGTTTGCACTGCTGTATAAAAATCTTAAGAGTATATTTTGGAAACTGACTTCAAAACATATTATTTCGAGGGCCGATTAGATTCGGGGCTCAGAAGAATACAGACCACCAGAAATTTAGTTACATAATTTTGACTTTGCATTAGTATTAAATTACAAATCATTATTATTTAAATACAGAGAAATATGACATAAAACATGTATACACCATCGCTCATGTTTGTGTTAGAAACAGTTTTCAAACCACATTATCAACTTTCGGAGTCATTTAAACCTATATCATCGCTCATAGTTAAACAGTTCACCCAGAGTAAATACAGTTTTTTTTTAATTAAAGGATTCTGCACAGACATTTTGTAGTTAAACTCAATTTTAAGACATATTACATAGAGGCTATACAGAGTGACTTCGTAGTGAAAATCTCTACAACATTCTTTTCTAGGGAGAAAGCTCGTAAGATGTTCCGAATGTGTCAGCATTGCTTAGTATGGTTTCAAACACATAACATCAGTAATAACAAATTCACAGTTACTGCTCACATATTTACTTCACAACAGGATTTGAACATTTACAGGGCTGTGCAGTAATACGACTAGCACCTCACGATGAGATATTTTTAAAACAACTGAGCTGTAGTTTTGTACGTATATTTATCATAATATACTGAACATAGCACTATCGAATGTATTACTTTAAATTTGAATTTGTTATTAATTTGGTACTTGGAAGACGGATGCATACCATGTTTTTAAATGTATTGTTAAGATTTTCATGACGTTGATTCATAAAGGACTCAAAGAATCACATATGAAAGATGTCGGAAGTACTTGTATGTATCAGAGGAAGGGAGTGGTGGCACAGACGTCGAAGTGTAAGAGGGAACAGAGAAATATGTATTGCACAGGCCACGCTCATACACTCTTACGGGAGGTGCCGCATGGTGAGGCCCTCCCCCACCAGGTATATAGCACAGCACTGTGGCGAGAGGAGGCCATGCCCACAGTTAGTTGTCCTGGGAGAGCTTGCGGCAGGAGTGGCCTTCCCCAGGTATCAGACGTATGTATAGCACAACCTTGAGGCGGGAGGAGGCTACGCTCACACACTGTCCCGGGAGGGCTTGCGGCAGGCGCCCAGCCCCAGGCGCCGCATGGCGAGGCCCTCCCCCAGGTATCAGACATAGGTGCTCTGGACCTCAGTCTGAGACACAGGCGCCCACTTGACGAGCACGCGCCGCGCCTGGAACAGCTCGCCAAAGGCTGAGCGGAACTGGCGGCTCATGAGGCAGTAGAGCAGGAAGTTGATGGCTCCGTTGAGCAGCGCCAGGATGTCCATGAGCTCGCCGAAGCGGTGATAGCAGTTGTGGAAGAAGCAGCGGCCGAGTATGCCGCTCAGCAGGCCTAGCACGCCCTGCGGCAGCTCGGTCAGCAGGAAGAGCAAGAGGACGGCGACCAGCATGCGGATAGTGCGGTGGCTCCTCATCTCTGACTTGTACAGCTGTAGCCGCTCCGGACTGCATGACTCCAGCCCTGACAGGTCGCCGCCTTCTACAACACATCACAACCACGCACTTTTCAATACAACTTCACTATGATACAGTACAAATGGTGATTTATCGCGGGAAAAGTTTACTGCATTTCCGACGCTTTTCTATCGTTGCTGTTGAGTCCCTATTTGACTTACCCAATGATAATTCAACGTGGTACACAATCATCGGCCAAAGTGCAGGATATTTCACCCGTTTGGAGAAATCTCTGGCAGAAAATATTTTCCACCACCTCAATATACAGTGTTGTAATATTGCACGCCAATATTTTAAGGGAAAATGTCCAACATCTGAAGGAAATAGAAAACGTTTTATGAACTCACATCCATAAACTATTCATTCCTTCATCAGAGCTCATAACATGGCTCGCGGACTCGATCATGATATTGTGGAGTTACAGTTGCGCCAACTCGCACGGTAAGAATGGCGATAATTCCTCATGACTCATCCTGTGTAATTATTTTTAAATGTAGACTTTAGGGAAAATGTTTACAGACTTACGTTCCTTTAGATGTGTGGAATATTACGATGAAACATTTTGAATAGGCTGTGCATGTAATATTTGTATCATACACGTTCATGTTTACTAGTCGTACCTCCTTGTTCATCTGAGCCCAAACCCTGACACACCAAGATTGCTCACACATTACGCCTTTCTATCACGCCCCCTCCCACCAATCTCAACACAAGTTAACCAAGTGCATTGTAAACGGAAAAGTGTTCCACCCTATAGAAAACCTGTGAGACGAACTACGGGGGAGTGTTGTCTTGGTAGGTTTACTCGCTGAAGAGAGACGCTGGAACAACCAGCTGTTCCCGGAGTGCCAACCCCTCCTTGATGCTGGCCTCCGAGGGTTTCCAAACGGAAAGTAACGCCTCAGTTTAGTTTATGAAAGCAGGCCCCGAGTGTTATGCTTCTTTTTCAGGCCCTAAAGCGAGCAAGTAAGTTACTGGTGTTTTTGTTTATTGTTATTACATAGCCAGCCTCACACCCAGGTAAATAATTATTCGAGTTTCTTTCTTTTTTTTTTTTTTTTTTTTTATGTTTCTATATTCAGCGCTCGTTTAGTGTGATATTTTGTGTTATAATTTAAGGGTTTGTGTAAGTTCCTTTTCGAATGAGTATTTGAGTTGATCTCAGGCGTTGGCACTGCCGGCGCATGGGTCCTCTGGGCTAGGTCAGTCTTGCTACTCGCGTGACCGGGGTAAGTCGTGATCTCGCACCGCTCCATCTGTTTGTAATTCACGGGAACGGCCACCACGTGGCAAGTTAACAAGTTTTCGCACCGGCTGTCCAACTAGTGCGGTGTCTCATAATTACTGCTAAGAACAATATATTTTTTTTTTTGTTTGTCTTCTTAAGTCCTAGTTCCGCTACGGGTGTGCCACGGCAGCCCGTACCAGGAAGACTCGGCCAAAGTGCTCAAGTGTGTATGTCGCTACTAATGATGTTATCCTGGATGGAGCTGTCTTAGTTTATTTGTTGAAGCCAGGCAATACACGCACATTCTGAGAACATGCTTCATAGATATTCCTGCTCTACGGCGAAAGACAGCTCCAGCAAGTGCAAAGGTTAGACATAGTGTGGGATGAATATTTGAATGACAGCTTGAAGAAATGCACATGCAGTGTGCGAGGTAAAGGACGCCGCAGAAGTGTGGAGTCTGAGAATGCTATTCCAAGAACTGGTACGAGTTTCTCAGAAATTACGAAAACAAATCAGAATTGTTTTCTTTCTTGAGTCAGGAAATTCCAAAAATTAAAACACGAAGTTAAGTCATCACAAGGATGTGTTCTGTTCACAATCAAGGGACTCGCTCTCTGTACTCATGAGGAAGCTAATATTAGGATTTTCCTCCATGTTTCAGATGCTTTAAGGCAGTGATGATATGCACAGTTGGTTCAGACGTCCTCGTGTTAGCTGTACCAGCAATTCAGCAGATCAGAATTGATGAACTGTGGGTTACCTATTCTACAAGCGCAAGCTTCAGATATAACGTTCTCTTGGCCCACAGAAGAGTATATATAGCCTTGCCATTCTAATACGTATTTAGTGGGTGTGACAGTTTCTACCTCTGCTGGTCGTGGGAAATCTGGAACACATTCGACGATGTCACACCAACATTCTGTTACCAGCTCTGTATAATATAAACTCAAATTAATTGAGCGAGGTATTGTTCTACTTTAAGATCGTACATCCAATGAAACAAAAGTGAATCAGACAAGGAAACAGCTGTTCTCAAAGAATGGAAGGGCTTCCACCAATTCAAGCTGCACTTCTGGAACACACAAAATACCTGCATACCAGGCAGGTTATGTCTAGACATAGATGTTTGTTACTGTTCGAAATCTACCTTGTCTTAGTAAATGGGAATGGCTACAAACTGCAGGAGGTTGGGAAGTTAAATGGACAGCACTTCCCGAAGCTTCTCAGGCATGTCGTGAACTTTTGAGATGGGGTTGTAAGAAGTGTTGCAGGTGTGTGAAAGCCATTCTTAAGTGTACTGGTCTCTGTCAATGTGATCGTGAATGACATGGTCAGTATTCTAGTGCGAGTGTGATATATTATTTTTAATTCTGTGTGATAACTTTTATGTGTGGACAAACAATAAAGATTCTGGGTGCATTATAAGTGATGATGTAATATCATGCACATTTATTAAAAGGGCCCCCACTGACGACAGGGGATAAAATGGTGATGACCCTTTAGCTTAAAACTTTCTTTTGGACATTTTCTTGATGTGTTAAAAATTGCATGCTTTCATCATTAAGTGAGCAATTCCTTTAAAAATATACCCCAAGCTGGCGGACTATTAGGTAAATACAATGGGTTAATAGACAATTATCTTTACGCTTGTTCACACTTTTCGGGATCATCTTTTAGAAATGTATGGAAGTATCCATTTGAAACCAAAATCGGAGGATAAATTGTTGGCTCAAAGCTAAATTAATGATTAATTTAAAAACAAATTTCACCTGTTCTCTTATGGTCGACTTTAGGAAGACCCTGAAATTTATTCACGCAATCATAACCCTGAAGCGAAAAGCAACGCTGGGATATCGAGAATTCATGTTTCGAAAAACCATTGAATCAAATCTTTATACTTTTTATGGATATCCAATTGAAGTGAAAAATCACTAAAGGCCATTTGATTGGATATAGGTGATTCATTAAAAATACGTTTTACATTTTTTTATCTCCTTATGTTATGAAATTTCTTAAGCAAAAGTTACGTCATTAAAGTACAGTGGGTTCGATAGATCTTGATGATAAATCAAAAACGCCTGTTTTTACGAATTTTGGGTCGAATTTCGAAAACTCCTGAAATTGTACTATGGGTAAATATTATCCTGAATTAAAGAACACTTTGATAGATACAAAGGAATAATCGAAACACGTTTTATGTCTTTTCGCCTTCTAATGTCCTGGATTTCGTAAAATCTTGAGGTGTAATCTTAGACATTAGTATAAGTATCCAATTGAAGAGAAAATTATTACGATATACTTAGACGTTTGATAAAAAAACACGTTTCTCTCTTTTCAGCCCGTAAGAATCGAATTTTAAAAAAAATTAAAATAACTTCTCAGGTATTTACGTAGTTATCATTTAAAAGTAAAAATCCATCTCTATATATAGAAGAATAATGGAAACATTTTAAGTATTTTTACCCATTTAAGTGTTGAATTTCGAAAAATCCTGAAATCGCTCAGTATGAGTATCTCACTGAACTGTCGGGTTCGACTTATGTCGACTGTTCTTCAAAAACTCACTGCAACCCCCTTAGGGTTAAAAAAATAATTCTTAGTGCTCACTTGCACCCTGAAGGAAATACGCACTAAAATTTTCACATTTCTAGGTTCAGTGGTTTGACATGCCTGTCAGTGAACTCTTTTATATACAGGATGATCCAGGACAGTGTGTGTTGATTAAACGTTGTGATAGCTTATGAAAATGTAAACCGAAAATGTGTTTTCCGTAGTATCAAATATAGTGGGAGGAATACTGCACAGAAAATCGACTCAGAAATGTAATTTATTTTAATAAAATTGTCTTTCAACGTTTGACACTGTTCAGAGGGTTGTTGTTACTATTCCCTTGAATAATTAGGGGATCCTTGAACCTTTAACCGCGACATAATCTTAAGTACCCAAGCACTGTCGAAAACTTCTGATCTCGATATTGAGTTCTGTTTTTATAGTGTGAGAACGTTACCTCGAAATATTTGGGAGCATTATGTGCTATGACTTCCACGCATTTTTACTCACATTTAAAGGGTTGTTCGACATCTCAATTTTTTATGTATTTAACCGAGGTGTCATAGTTTGCCTCATTAAATATATTTTTGCCGGAGAGGGTGTAGTTTTCTTATTTACATTCTTCCTATTTTTTAGTATATTCTTGTAACGTACTCGTTAGTTCTGCACAGTGTTGTCAGAGATCGACCTCTGTTCTTATATGAAACTCTGGCCTTTAGCCACACAATAGTAAGGATGAACCACTGCTTATGACTTGCAATCCTAAAACACGCATGTGGCAACGAAGGCAGCAAGACAGTTGATCGTAAATTGATACAAAAATATTTTTATAAGTAAACTTTTTATTTATTTATATTATTTTATATCAAGAATCTCTGAATTGTGAGTCCAGTTCGGAGTTTATTAATGAAAAAATAACGTATGAAAGTAAAAAATCATACTATCAAGTGACATTCCATCACACGTTCAAATACTTCAATAAGGAGGAGTTCTGCAACCCTAATTGTGGGTTAATTTGAAATTTTTTCACCATTTGTTTAACACAAGAAACTTGTCATTATTTGTTAACTTTTTTTTTTTTTTTTTTTTTTTTTTTTTTTTTTTTTTTTTTTTTTTTTTTTTTTTTTTTTTTTTTTTTTTTTTTTTTTTTTTTTTTTTTTTTTTTTTTTTTTTTTTTTTTTTTTTTTTTTTTTTTTTTTTTTTCGCAAAATGTTGTCTACGACATAATGGTTTCCTGTCGTGGGATAAGACCATCACTTCTACTTCTTTGGCTCCTTTTTCATTTTGTGTGCCTTACTTTCCTATGTCTCTCCTTCTAACTGCCTTACGCTCATTACCGAATTTGTCGGCATCAGATATTTTATTCGCTTTACACATTTCTCTTGTATCTTAGACATTGCATCATTTAATACTTTCCATGGTCATGAATTATTTGATGGGCCACTTACTTGACCTGAGAATCGGATTAGGGAGGACCCAAGTTCAATCCCCGGCTCCGGACATCCTGATTTCAGTTTTCCATGGTCTCCCGAAATCGCTTGTGTCCAACCACCTCTAATGACCTCGATGTCGATGAAAGATTATGGCAAAAAAAATTATCTAAGAAAGTTTTAGTTCTGGCAGTTTGTATGCTTTCTTTTCGGCTGACCTTTTATGTTAGGATCATCTTGCATCATGAAACGGATCAATTAATTTGGTAAAAACACAATTTTATGTACGGTTATTTAGCAGTGTAGTTTGACTACATCGGGTTTATATTATTTATGTGTTTTCAATCTTGAGAAACAACACATAGCAACCTCAGGTACACTAACTCCTTACCGGGGGGGGGGGGGAAGAGTATCATACAGTATGTTATTGTAAACTCGGAGTACTTTGCACAAAACGAGTAGGTTCACCCCACAAATTTGGTATCACTTGATGAAAATACGAGAACTTCATACGGGAATACAAGATTAACACTAAAAACACAACGCTTCTGCTTATGTAGTGAACTTCGGGTGCCAAACCGAACACTGCCGAATAACGTAGTGTTATCTCCATTACCGTCAGCATGAATCTGACATCTTATCGATACGATATCAATTAGCGGCGAAGATTATCCCCTTCCAGTCTAACAACATTGGTTTCCTACAAACTGAAATAGAACAGGGTGTCCTGACACGAGCTTGTTCTAAGAGTGCGGCGTTGAAGTTCCCTATAATATCTAGGACAGATACTAAACATAGTGACGGAGAAATGCCTGCAGATAAGAGTCTCGAGGTCGTATCATTGTGCTACAACATACTGCCGTCAATGTGATACACGGAAACAAGTGTGTAATACGTCGAGATAGGAAAGGCGTTGGAAGGGGCTGCCTATCTGCCTATCGCTATGTAACCACCAGGACGCCATGACAATCCTGACATACCTTGCTCGGCCGTCGTTATCGCTTCCACAACTAGCCTGCTGTCAGTGTCAACACAAGGTCAGAGACAACCAGACATTAAGGCCTCGCTCTCTTTAGCAGGTGTTTCGAAAATACTTTTTTTTAAACGCAAATTAATGCATGTATCAAAAATTCATTTTTAAAGTCTTAACACTTATATATCATCGTTTGTATATGAATTTTTCTGCTGCAGTGAATCAATGGATTTTTGCCCCTGGAATATCTCAAATTTTGCTCCCAAAATGAAGCAAAATTATTTTTTTTGCTAGCAAACGATACATTAAAAAAAAAGCTCTGGTAAAATTGTGTATCGTATAGTTGTACACAGTCTCAAAATTTCCAAAGCATTTCGTTAGAAAATATTCGAGTTACTTGCAATTGTTTGAAATAAATGAAAGACCGTGATCGTAAATTGAGTCTTTTCAGATATCTGTGGTCAACGAAGTCATCAAAACGCCTCCGTGTGTAATCGTTAAGTTAACAGAAGTGTTTAGTTCATTCTTTTTATAAATATGACTCGTGATGTAAATAACAGAACAACTTGTAACACTGCGGAATGATTGCTAAAGCAGTTATTTTGAACCCGCAAGAAGGGTCACGACAGAGGTGAGGGTACTCACTGGTACGCTCCTGCTTGCGCTTGTTGAACCTGTGCAGGGCGGCGACGAGCCAGCAGCTGAGGTAGGCGAGGATGCAGCAGGGCAGCAGCTTGACGACGACACTGTAGGTCCAGAAGTTGGCGGTGTAGA
The DNA here is from genome assembly GCA_003012365.1 of Medauroidea extradentata. Classification (NCBI taxonomy): domain Eukaryota; kingdom Metazoa; phylum Arthropoda; class Insecta; order Phasmatodea; family Phasmatidae; genus Medauroidea; species Medauroidea extradentata. Next base: position 118,507 of record PNEQ01114311.1, read on the forward strand.
GCAGCTGGTCTTGCTGGCGGGCGACACGGCTCATAGCCACGTGGTACAGCACCACCACCTCGCGGCCCTCAACTATGCGTGTCTCGCGCACCTCGAACACGAAGAAGGACGGGCTGCATACCAGCAGGGGCAGCGTGTAGCTCACCAGGATGGCGAGGCGGCAGCGCGCGTCCGAGCACAGCACCGCGTTCTCGTGCGGGAACCTGCGCACGGACATCATCTCACCAGGGGTCATGTAATAACAGACTCCTAACTCCCATGTTTAACATAGAGAGACTTATTTTCACCCAACACGCCTGAAGTAGGCTAATTTGTGATTATAACTGAAGTCAAGACGGGTAAGTGACATAAACGTAATCTGTAGAAAATGAAGGTTATATAGTCACTGGCCTCCGAACAAAATACATAATGTAAATATGTGGTTCAACTTCTCTCCACTAGATGTCAGTACCTGTGCGATTATCACTTATCCCCTTGGTCAATACATTCCATCAATATTAATGAACTTAAGACTTGATGCCTCAATTCACCTAACCTAACAACAACACTAGAAGACGCAGCACAGTTTTCTTTTTTTGGTCATATTTTCGTAATTGAATTTAATTTTTCAACACACTAAATAAAACTACCTATTTGTTTATGCCATTCATTATTTCAATATTTTATTACTTGTGCAGAGTTCTCTCTATCCCATTTACTGTCATCTCACTGTAACGACCGCATTCATGCACACTTGCGTTTGTCTGGATACACAAAACACTTGCCGAAAACTATCACCGATGCAGAGTGTCATAATCATGCTACCTCTATAGAACGGTTAAAAAAATAAACATGTTTTTCCCTTACGTCAACAACGGCCACAGGTACATAACGTTCGAAATTTTTTTTATTCTAAAGATAACTACGTTGCCAACACTGTCATTGTGTTGCGTGGGGATAGAAGTTATTAGGCCTGTGGCAACGTTAATACGTTGGCTGAAGATAAACCTGAGGAAACAAAGATTTAATAAAGAAAAACTGGTAAAGGTACTCGGTTAGCTGCCAAAATTTACGTTTGCAAGATTCCTTATGAAAGTTTTTTTTAATAAGGAGAGAAAAATTAATTATTTTTTAACACAGTCGTTTGAACACTACGCCTTTGTCTTATTCACATGTTTTGCATATTTTTAAAATATAAGTTAAATTTTAATTAATAACACCAATGATCAGCACAAATTTTTAAAGGCGAATGTTTGTTGCGTGCGTTGATCATCATTCGATTTGAAAAAGAAAAGAAAAGTTTTTTTAACATAAATAAATACGAATGTTTTATTATATCTTATGAATATTTTATACATATCCACGTATAAAACTACGGTGGAACCTCGTTAATACAATTTTCGTTAATGCATTAGACCATGCAATATCAAGTTCTCAAGTGAAAGGACTATTTGATTTGTGGGGATAAACAGAGTGGCCAAAATTTTAGAAACATTTTAGGGTTTTAGTGAACTTCTGTTAGTACAAACAGCCAAAATTTTGGTCCCTTCAGGTTTGTATTGAAGAGGTTGGCTGTAAACTGAAATAAAAAAATGTTCAATGCACGATCATCAGTTGTTTGGTCTATTAGTTACGTCAACATGGAAAAGGCACACGAAAGTTTTCTTCACCAGATAGTAATAACGATTTTCTTAACGTTTTGTATGCTAAACCTCGTTATGATTGTACTTGAATTCAATTAACAAAGCTTCAAACAAAACCCGGAAGTATATTTTTGTAGTACCTTCTTTTTTTGGTCTATACAGTATGAAACACAATTTGAGGAAAAGCTCACTGGTATAGGTAGACAAAGCTAAAAGAAGAACGGTGGTTATAGTAAACACCCGTCTATTGTATGCAGTAGGCGCGTACAACCACGACGAAGGTTGTGTTGATGAATATCTATTACGAATAGAACATGAAGTCATGATATGTGTGCAGGGTTGTATTTCTGCATCGCTAGTGGGCAGTGATCCCTGGAAGTAGGCCAATGTCAGCATGCACGTTCGAATTGGGTTCCCTACCTCTTAGCATTGTCAACACTCCGAGTTAGAGCGCTTGTGTTGCGGTACGGTGTGTTTGAGAGTGTTCTAACGCGTGCAGTTTTGTCCTAATGTCATTCCGGTTATTTATTCACTACGATGGGTCACTACAGGCGTATAGGTACAGAAATGCATGCATAATAATAACGGAGGTGACTCCATGTTTCCAACGTATGGGATCAGATGGTTGCCACACTTTCTTCTCTGCAATCGTTGAATCGGGAGGGTCATAATTCAATTCGTAGCAGATGTACACTTTTTGTCACTTCATACGTTTACCAACATAACCTTCACGGCATTTGTACGACCCTACTATAGACGATAGAGGGGTGGTTGCTATACTCACTGTTCTTGATTTAGGTCTGGCTACCAGTACCCGCGAGATTTCCTGCTATTACAATTGTATGTAAAACGTGTGCAAAAGAAATTTCTTGCTGTTGTAGCCTAGAGTTAAGAGTGACCTCTACCCGGAGTTGTTTTGCACCTTTGAGGTATACGTGAATGGAGCGATTAGGGCAACTCTGTCATGTGCTCGTCAAGTTCCACCGCTCCTAAGAGCAACCCGGTGAGTTAGCACAATTTTCGTCGCCATGCTGTAACTATGAGAGCTTAAGCGGAGAAACGTGTATTATATTGGTGTAAAATACGTAAATAATCTCACAGCGGGGTTGAAAATAGTTTCCGGTGTCTGGTATACAGGCGATTCACGAGAAGTTTCCTCCACACAAAGGACTTAATTTTTGCATCACTTGAAGCAAAACATGTAATATGCACATGGGTCGTATTCCCTAATCCCAGTTCCTAAAACATAACTAATAAAGTGCAAAAATTAATCAGTGAAGTTTTGTCACAATATTGTGGTTTGTATTCAAGAGTCTCGGGAATGAGAAAATGTTGTTTATGTTATCGCGGGTGAAATGTTCCGCGTCGGTAATCTAGACGTTAAGTACAACGTCCAATCTCAATCCCTCTGCAAAGAAATTTAATCACAAAGCGGGCGGGCGGCATCGTGTTTTATCATTTCGCATTCGTTCTACCGACCTAGAAAAACATGGCCTAAACGAAAAATAACATAAGTGTACAGTTGTTTCACCAAACTAAGTTTGTAAGTATTTTGACACCCTTAAAATTAAATATTCTTGCTATCTTGGAAGCTACGATGATCGTATTAGTTAGGAAAACGTATGAAGAATAGTTAATAAATGAAATAATAAATAGGTTTTTCGGCAAAATCTGTATTTATTTAAGTGCATTGTATTATGCATGCTGTCCAAATATTAAGTTTTGTTTTGAATAACGTTAATGGTTCAGGAATCTTCTACGTGTGGATATTATTTACATTAAACTCTTTTTGAGATATTATTTTAAACAAATGTTGCCCTTAAATTACTTTGAAATGGTTTTAAAAATGATTTAAAAGGTCAGAATATCTTAGAAATTATTTAAGAGTATGAAGATGAATCTTTCTTGGTGAATGGCAATGTCTGCCACGTTTACCTCATGCGAACATCAGATAGATTTAAGAGGTAGGAAGGCATATTATTAATGACGGTGAAGAACTTTGAGTTTTACCTTCGGGCTTAGGGGTGGAAGTAATGACGAGGGACTGACCTGATGGCTATGTACTTCCAGACGGCAAGCGCCTGCGTCAGGCAGATGGAGATGGTGTGCATGATCTGCGAGAAGTGGCCGTGGAAGAGTATGAAGGCAGCCCAGGAGTATGGGAAGTCGACTCGCTCGGGCAGCACCAGGTAGGTGTAGCAGGCGAAGGGCACGTACTCGACCATGACGAGGATGTCGGCGACGGCGAGCCACGTGAGCAGGCGGTTGATGGGAGCCTTGGCCATGTCCTTGCGCGTCAGCACGGCCACGTTGAGGAGGTTGGCGACAGTGCCGAAGATGCAGACGGCGAGGCTGACGTAGCCGTGCGCCCGTCTGTAGGCGTCCGCCATGTCGCGGGCCCAGCCTCCGCAGTAGCACTGTGCACGCTCCTCTGCCTGCTGCGCCGGCGATGTCGTGTTGTACAGCTTGTACAGGTACGAGATCTCCTCGTCCGTGATGTTGAAGAGCGTGAGCAGCTCGTCGTGTGACGGCAGCGGTGGCTCTGCCGAGCTGTTGGAGGCAGACGTCATGGCGTCCTTCACCCAGCTCAGTACCTTCTCCCTGGACCACATGCCCGCCGTCTTCAGCCGCACGGCGCGACGATTCCTTTGTCCGCCGCTCTCATCTTCTACTGACAGCTCATACCCTCTACACGCACGCAGCTCTAGACGTCATCACTTATCAACACTACCAACATAATCTTACCAAACCTTACTTTTAATATCCGTTAACACTAGATATTGTTACTTCAAAGAACTGTCTAAAGTATTATGCAACTTAAAAAATGTCTCACAAATATATTTGCTTTTAAATAAATCTACATCGAATTAATTATACGTATGCGGCATGTTCTTGTCTTCAGCTGAAAGTTGTGTTGCTCGAACTCCAGATTTTGTGAAGAACCTGCAACAAAGCGAATACGGGAAAATGAGACACACATACATGATAGTTTGATTACTTAACATTTCTTATGCAAATTGTAATACTAACAAAACACGAAGGAAATTCTTACTAACATAGACGTTGTCGCACACGTACATAGCGGAATTTAGAGTTAACAGTTTCAGCCACTTTTCCGTCACGTAGCAAATGTAATGTCATTATAATGAGAATGTTTGTGAAACATACATGAGATGGTGTCTGCGCGGATTTAGTCACCGACTTACAGCCGTATCGCTATCGCTACTAGACTGGAGGACACTGCAGTATTTGTCTTCAGCAGCAGAAGAGGTGTTACGCAAAAAATTAAGATAAAATTAAATATTATCTAAGTACCAAGTAGATATTTTCCAGTAAAAGGTAAAAACTGCGCTGCACGAGTATGCGGACATAAGGGATGTGCGATATTCCTACACTCACGGAAAATTATTGCGACTGGAACATAGCTCATTTTACTGTAAAAAAACTCAAATTGATATTGTTTGACACGTAGTTCATTTAGAAAATTTAACTCAACAATTACTTTTCCAGCAGGTAAGGTTTGTACCGCTGCGTCGTCGAGAACTTCGGAACCAACCTTTAACGACCTTACAACAATCCGGAAGTCGTTATCCAGGGTTATTTTGATCACTAGGAACAAACTGCTAGGGGGTATTTATTAGCTCGTAATGCCTATGGAATGCACGGCATGCTGTGAAGAGATCACCGTCAGTGTTTCAAGTGACCTCCACGTGGCCAAGACCTTTCTTTAGGAACTACCCTGGAATTCCCTGTATTGATTAAAAAAAAAAAACCTGGTAAACTAAATTCAAGATGGCTGGAGCTAGGATTCAAATCCAGCTCCTCCCTAAAGTGACGCGAGCGTTTAACCTTTGCTCTTTGTCCCCGTTGAACACATGTTATGGTTATGCAACTAATTTTTCATTTTAACACGCGCTGTTACGAGCATTACTTAATTAAAATAGAAAATAACTAAATACCAGCTGTATTACAACATAAGTAAAGGTTCTAAATTCAGTTTTTATCTGCTTGGTGCTGACTGCTGACCGACATTATGTACATGGACTAAACATAAAAGGAAACAGGTAAAGAACAGTGTCCAAACAGCACAACTTATGCTTCATAAAACAGATGTTTCTGTTATAAACTCCGTCATATATGCCGTATAATGTCTTAAAAATTCCACAACTCAATAAAGTAAAATGTTTCAGGAAAGAGAAAGAACGTCCTTTTTCGTTGTGGACATACGCCATTGCACCATTATGTCGCCCCAGAAATCTATTATGAGACTAAGCGTAAAACAAACAAACAAATAAATAAAAGAATGAGAAAACAAGCCAAGTTTCGCTGAAGTCAACACGTCCGTAAACCAAACAACAGAACATGAAATATTCCATAAGGAATTAGTCAACAACAGATAATGAAAAATAAAGTAAACATACTAAAATAACAGTTGAAAGACAAACTAAATAATTTGTAAAAAAAATCAGTAGTACCCCACAATTAAGACAAGCACAGACAATACTGAGACAATATTGGACTCAAGATGGAATAACAACGTCACATACAGTAGACTGGACAACATAAAATAAAAGAACACAGTAGATTTCTGAAGACCGACTTTTCACGGGCGGACATATGCTCCCGTCATCATGTCCTGTTGTTTTGGTTTACAGATGTGTTTGTTTGTTGACTACAGCCAAACAAAGTTTGTTTATTGCTTAGTCTCATATTAGATTTCTGGGAGTACATAATATTATAATGGCGTATGTCCACAACAGTACAGAACGTTATTCTGTCCCGTTGCAAGAAACATTCAAAAATGTTATATTTATCTACTGAAATATATCAATTGCTCGAACCACATCAAATTTTAAGCAATAAATATGAGTTGGACGGCTTTTGGAATTGTATTGCGGACTGAACGAGCTTTGTAACTGTTTTATACAACAAAACGTTTCAAAGCACGTTGTTTGTTATTAATATTATAAAATACTCGAATCGATCTACCATAAAAATAATCACGAAGAGAGTAAAAAAAACACACAATGTTATGTTGGTAGTTTATTGTTATAAAATAATATTATTTATATGTTCACCGACTAACACTACCATTTTTCAAATACTTTTAAGTTCATAGATACATTTTGGACATATCACAGTTCGAATCTGTAGTAAGAAATGTAAACACACAACTAGTTAGACTAAACAACTTTTGTAACTTGTTTTGTCTGCAGGAACAGCAGGGAGGGATTTGGAACTGTACCCAGTTTTAATTCATTTTTACGGAGGACCAAAGTGTTTTCTTTCGGTTTTACTCTACAACATGGCGCATAAATCAGACTTTCGTAAATCTACGTACTTCGTTTTGGAAGAAGACCACTCAATCTGTACACCAGTGCATTCAAAGATATTGTTATATTTTCGACTTTCACTGGAGCAACACTTATTTTACCCTTATTCTACTGTTTTCGTTATAATTATATGCAGTTCTCAAAAATAAGTTTGGCAGTTTTGTTGAAAATGAATTTCTCCGTGTTGAGTATTTTTTTTTTCAAGATAGTAAATACCATAGTTTTTGGTAATTATATATTTAACGAAATTCTTGTTAATTCACTTTTTTTTTTCGAAACTGCACAATTTCATCTCTCGAAACAATTAGTTGCTACAGCAAAAACAATTTCAAACAAAACTGCCGAACAGATTTGTGATATCTTATCGCGTTAAGGCTTATAAAGTTATTGCAAAAAGAGTAGAAACATGGAAGCATTGCCTTAATTGTGAAGAATATCAGCTCCTAATTAAATTACTGAAGCAATTTTTTTCAATTATTCTGTGAAATTATACACAATTCAGCAGCACAAATACATTAATTGTGTATTTTTAATTGTCTTCATGGAAGAACTATGTTTTTGCATAGTAACAACAAAATAATTTCAAATTTTGAACTGACGCACTTGTCCATTTATGACGTCCCTATCTAAGATTGAAAATACCACTAAACCAACAATCTTGCAAGTATTATCACATTAGATTTTATTCGTCGAAGCCATAGGCTACATTAAATGGCTATGGCTTGTTTGACGACTATGCGACTATGATAGTAGGAAGAGATAAATGTCGTTGTTTAGAAAGGTTTGGTAGATCGGTACAGCCACAATTTTGTGGCGAAAAATGTTTTACACAATTTGGTTTCAATGCCGCATGTGCACATCTGCATCTATACTCCATGTATTAGGTGTTTTAACTCTCGCTTGTCTTGGGGTTCAACTGGCAAATATCAGACACGGTGTCACAATAACCATATTATGATTGGTGGAGTCGAATGAGATGTGTCTGTACAAAGATAAGCTATCAGAGATCATGATACAGAGCTTCTGACGTGCATGTCAGGCATTTGAACAAAACTACACCGATACATATGTCGACAAACCCGCGGCTATACTGATTTTCTATCATGGATAACATAATTTAACAAAAATGTATTTTTAAAAACTGATAAAATACTTCTTAAAAATTTTGTGGCCAAGTGTCAAAATGTTACATACTCGAATAGCCAACCCCTTTAGCTTTATTTGTGCATTCTGTTTTGAATATGTAAATCAGCTCAGTTTTAACACAACATCGTTGTTAATAAACATAATTATTTAAACATATTTCCAGAGTAAAAACTTTGAAAACCTTCTTTAAAGTGCCCATCTGATTGAGGTTCGCAAATTGGCATTAATGCCGACATCTGAATTGGAAACATTTCATAAGAAAATTGGCTTTGGTAAAAGCAATTTACGCGTACAAATATAGCGATGGACTTGATTTACAAGAGACAGTAACTTTTAGGTTAGTGGATTTTTAATTTGATTAGTTTTACAAAAACAGTAATTACTGAATGCCTACGTGGATGTCATTTGTTTCAAATAATCATACAAGGAAATTTACTGTTTTGTTTCATTTCATGTTTCACAATTTTTAAAATTTATTTTTACCCATTACCTAGAGATTCTTTTATGCCAAGCAATGTACGATTAAACTCGTATCGCTGAAATACTTTCATACAGTATCATTGATTTTAACCTGCTAATGTGCTGTGTACTATATTTTCTTACATGTCACTCATGGAAGTGTGACATGACGAATTCATGTTCAGTGTCAGATATTTTGTTTCTATCCATCAGAGTTCGCTGGGCGGAAGCTACGAAACATCAGTCGCCCTCGCAGGACAGCGCTGAATAATTATTCCTATGTGTGATAGTAAATTATACTCGGGCCTGGATGGGGAAAATGGTGACCGCATGTTGATATAGATCGCTCTCTCTCGCGAGCACACACATTCACGCCTCCCGTGTGTTGAGGTAAAAGAAAAGAAGGAAAAGTTTATACGTTTTAACAAACTCTTGAAGGGCGCACATGTTATCAAGTGTTATAGGAGTCGGGAAATTTATCGTGTTTCAGTTTTCGCAAGTTATTTTTTAATTAATGCTCCAAGATTCTTGATTACTATCGGAGCTGAAGTCCAGTCTCATTACTTTCAAAACGTGAGTCATTACTGTACCGTTATACAGGACTGCTCGGCATAGCAGACTGTGTTATTTTTGTATAAGTTGCTTTTTGAAGGAGTTACGTTCCAACCCTCTGTATCTTGCTTCTTTGTCCTCTTCACGTAGTTTAGAGCGAGCAGTGTCTATGTTGTACCTAGCCGGAACGTTTGCTGCTTCGAGGTTACAGTATGTGAACGTTGTGCTTGTTATAGTTGCCCTAGCTTCGAGCGCTCTAGACTCGCTGTTTTCTTTGCACTAACAAATTTGTTCTGCCATCGAGCTACAGTATCTCACTTACATGATAATGATAGAACATTGGTTGCACGATAGAGCTTACCGTGTAGTTCACAAATGTGTTTTTGTCTACATATGCTTAATTTATAATTTATCTGCTTCGAAAGAAACATAAAAAACTAATCGAAAATAGATTCTTTTTTATCACGCACAGTATAATAAACATATATTAAACCACAAAGTAATACAATAAACTGCTAAAATGCTTTCCATATTCAGAAATAGTTTATTTTTGTATCAGGAATTTCCACGGGGATTTATTTCGTTATTGTAGGCCTAAATTTACTTTTAATCATAACTAATTTATTCAACCAAAATACGTAAAATTAACTTCTCTAAGCTCATTAGCTTCATTTTACTAGCGTGGGATATGTACGTGCTTCTTTTGTTACTATTCACCGTACTAATTTGTCACGAAGCGATGGCATCATAAAACATACTGCACCACTTTGACACTTTGTGTATTAACGTTCCCCACTAAGTTCTTTGCTTTGTATTTTAAAAATTTAAACACGGCCATAAAAATCTCAACGTAAAGTTAAAAAGAAATAAATGTACTGTTCAAGAAAGAGAATGGAAGTGGAGTTGTTGGTACACTCTTCATTCGGTATGAAAAATAGTCGGGTTAGGTAGTCATTAAATTATCCCTCTAAATAAATTCACATATTATTCGTTGTATTAAAAAAGCATTTCCTATCAATCATTTGATATCCTTCGAATTTTATGAACCAATAGAGGGGAACTTAAAAGAGGGCAGCCCTACATAGCAGGTTTTATGAACTTTTTGAGTTATTTCTTACATGGTAATCAGACTTAACGATATTTCGCCTACATGTATAGAGTGGTTAATTAGAAGTTCGATACTCGGGGAAAAATGATTGCTCAGAAAGCTTGTAAAAATTAATTCCTAGGATCGCACACTTATTATATTTACACATCGACTTCGAAAAACTTCCATATTTCGATTCACTGCTGGTATATTTGGCTTTGATTTATGTACCACGCCCTTTAACACTCGCCCATGTGACGTTTCCCTCAGCGCAGTATTGGTCAGCTCCACGAGCACATCCACATCAGAGAAGTGAAGTGGCAGTCATCTGTCTTCATTACTCGCAGTGGTTTCCCAGCTGAGAGGGGTGCCTGTTGGCTGGTCGGCGAGGGAGGCTCGCCCCCCTGGCCAATCAGCGGCACTGTTCCGCTCCGCCGGCCACGAGCAAGGCGGCCGGAAGACCTGCCGGAAGTTCGGCCCGAGCAGCCGGCCAGCCTGTTGTCGGAAGTGGCCAGCAATCGATAAGGGCACATGGCTCGCGAATACTGGCCAAGTGACTCGCTAGTCCTTACAGTATCTATCCGATAATTTTACATTAGAAATAAAAACCGTATATTCTTCATCTTTGCGTACATATACCCGATGAGGAAATAAAACGGCGAGAGGGGAAATTCGAGAAAAACTTTCCTGGTAGCTGAACTTGAGTGTGAATACTATCATCATTGTTTAAGTAAAGTACTTTCTTTCTCGTATACAAGCTGCTACATTACGAATTTTTTCGTAATGCAGGTTGAACGAGCTGAAGTGAACATCTTTGATGACCGATTAGTCAATAATAATACATTATAGTTGATATTCGTCTCATTACTTTCGACAACAGTTATATTAGTGTATAGTGTTTATCACTTGCATGGGTATATTTAATTGCCTGAATGGAAAGTAAATACAAGGTTTCGAAAGTGCTCGCATCATGCTTACCGTGAATAGTCAGTAAACTGATGTTCAGCTCCATTCCATGCTTATTTTGATTATGCGTACTATGTGAAAACATTGTTTTTGAAAAACTAATACAACATAGACTTTTCGTGTTGGGTTGCAGGCTCCTCGGTACACCCTCCCCTTTAATACGAAGTCGGATTTGTGTGTTCAAGAAGACATTAACTGCTCAGCGTTGCTTACCTTAGTCTTGACGGCGTGAAGGCACATTTGTGTTGTCAAAACAAAACACTGATAAACATATTCGTGTGGTGTCATATTATCGGCAGCAAACGTTAATTCTTGGCTATAAACAGCTGTTTATAGGAAGGCACTATTGTGTTTGTCGTTTTTGTTATGTATTTTCGGTTTAAAGACGTGAAATATGTAGTGTTTATAATCATACTTAGCGATCGCTAAATCGGTTCGTATTTTTTTCAAAAACTTAGTTTCGATTCGACCACGCAAATTTTCCATACATGAATAGACACATGTTGAACACATATTAGAATGCAGTTTTATAGGTATATTGAATAATTTCTATACATGTTAGAATCTAATTAAAGGCAGTGTTTAAGGCCGATTGCACTGTCCCGTTGAGAAAAATTTAGGATCCCTCTAAGTGAAATGTAAGGAATCTTAATTGCAAAAAAAAAAAAAAAAAAAAAAAAAACACAGGGAAAACTCAGAGCTTTCTTAAGGCGTCGTTAAATTTTTTAAAAATACATTACATTAAACATAGTGAAATGTATGGATATTTTTGAAGAGAAAAGAACTGTTGAACGGGAGCAGCAGCTGGCTGCGAGATACTTTAAATTCCCTCAACGTATTTTAAAGTTTAAAGAAAAAAAGTTCTGATTTAAATAAAACTAATGTTTTTAAGCAATTGTAAAAAAATTTTAACAAAAATTTTGACGAAGTTTTGTAATTTTAGTTTTGCATTTTGTCAACTTTGCAAGTTACATAATTTGTAATACAAATCCCTGTTTTTTTTTTTTTTTTTTTTTTTTTTTTAAATTTCGCCAGGTTTCAAAGTAAAATGTGTACATAATTGAAATTTTTCGTTACACTTATAAGTCGGCCCACAAAGTGAAATTAATTTTTTTCCTACTTTGTGAAGTGACCCCACCTTATCAGTGATATATCGTGTGTCTTGTCTGCGCAATGTTTACACATACATGCACTCACACACATTTGTCTGTTTTAGAAAAATTTACAACAGTAGCAAAATAACTCAAAATTCCTTTGTTATTGGTTTTTATATGTGAAGTTTCAATGTGAACTATTTACTTTCATTACGCTAATTGGTTTTTGCGGTGTGCACAAATCTTGAATTTGAAATTCCATTATGCGAAAACTGACTGAGGTAACTTTTTTTTGTAAAATGAAAATGTACTTCTTAGTAACGTGTACAAAACTTACACTATTGCATATAAATCTACAGTTATCATTTTCCCCCACTTTAACATCCTTCATGTCTTAATTTAAATCTTCATTTAAGTGCCTGGTCTTCAATGAAAATTATTGGCTCGTGTGGCAGAACTAGCGGCATGCGCTTATCATTGCTGAGGTAAGTTGAAGAGGGAGTGGGGTGTAAACAAGGAAGCAATTAGTTATAGTTAACAGCAAACATCAGAGTACCTTGCAAACGTTCACTACACGCCGTTGTTTATGTTTCTGACAGTTCAGCAGCATGATTTAATTGTATAATTGTCATAATGGCAACATTGTCATGATTATCATGATTAAGGAAAAATTGAAAAAATCATTTACACGATATTAATATTTTATTCTGTTCTGCATCATGTACACGAAGGTGAACTTCAACTTCGTACTTGTCACAACAAAAGTGTGAATTGTCCAACGTGTACAGTATTGTTATTTGTATATTTAATAATAATAATATAATAAAGTTTTCTCATTACGACTACCTTTGCTAGCCATCACAAAAAACTGCAAAATTCATAGAATAAACTGTGCGTTTCATGTAGAATTTGAAATGAAGTGTCAAAAACAAATAATCACATCATGCTTAGAATGAAATGGGTCATATTATACACTTTATGTAATTAAATCATACTTTGTATTGAACAGTACAATTTAGAGTAAGCACTTTCAACATGTATAGTAAATATTTTGTTGTGATCTAGACTATAACTGGCATACGCTCTGTTCGTTCATTTGTCACATGTCAATGTTAATGATAATAGGTAAACATGGTGGTACAAGCGATGAAACGTTGCACCGGATTCGATTCACCGGCTACTACCACCGTATGATTTAAGTTTTCCGAAATCATTACTACAGTCCATGGCCACTTGTCTGCTCCAGACATCATATTCCTCGCTGCCAGCTAAATTTAAGTCCTATTATAGGACGCACGCGGTACAGCGAGCACTTTGTAAGACCCTCCAAACAAGTTTGAATCACCAGTTCCATCGTGGGCCCTGAAAGTTGTGTATTTTAGTCATGTGGTAATGTTAATACTTACAAGTAACAGATGAGTATAAACTATATGAAAATAGTTCGTTTTACCGCGAACAACCTATATATACGTACCTACCTATGAAAGGAACCAATGAATCATCCATTTGAAAAACAACATTTGTCGATTTTCTACAGAAATAAGCTGTGAGTGTTATAATTTTGTACAGAGGTAAAGACACACGTGTATTATTAAACCACATTAAGTGTGTTTGTGAGTGTAGCAATGCACTGAAATATGAGTTCATTTGAGAAAAGCCATACTTCATTGACTCATTTAGGTAGAAAATAGACTTATGTTGTTTCTAAAATGACTGATTCAAATAAGAAGGGCAGAGTTTATTAGTCAATGGTTTACACGTACGGTAGGTTCGGGGGTGCAAGTTTGCAGCAACCACGAGTGTACGTGGAGGTATCCACCTGCTCGCTCACAAGGGACGGCTGTGTGTGTTCGGCTTTGTGGGACCGAGGGGACAGTTCTCTTGAGACAGGTCGAGAGAGACTTACTTCACGCGCACTGCCCCTGCGTGAAGTTCTTGTGGCCAGGCGACTTACGACATTAATGGCCACGCAACTACAACTGATATTGTCACCATTAATACTACTATGTTGATTATTTATGATGCTATTTTGCTTGTGGCAGAAACGTTGCTCGTTTTACTAATGGAAGGATCTTGCGGAAATTTTCTCTTTCATACTTGGAACGGTAAACTGATTTACCAGAATTAACTCAACATGGGTTGCTACATGATATCATTCCAATATAATATTTTTTTCTTTCATTTATAACGTAAACAATATCTATATTGTCAATCTCGTGCGTGTATCTATTTGTTTTTATAAATTTTACCTACTGTTTATTTCGTATTTCAACGCTAATAATGCATTTTAGTGTATTTAAAGTATAGCGTTTAGGATAATACGATAATTTTTAAAATTACTTACGTATACAAATGAAATTTTTTAAGTAATACGTGTAGTGTAATAACATTGGCAATCACGAAAAACTTGAAAAATTAAATTACTATTTTTTTTATTTTACAATAACTATTAGGTTAGAAGCAAAAATATGTGCATCGTGATACGAAATGAATGTTACACTTCAACAGAGATGAAGCAACTTAAGTCATCTGTGTAAAAAATCACATAACTATTTGTAGTTGAACAAGTAATATAGTCTTTACTGTCCTCACTTTTCCAAGCTAAATAGGCCTATACAGGACTCTTTTATATAATCTACGTTAGCGTAATATACAGAAGCTAATATGTAACAGCAAGGTATTATAAGAGCTCACAAATGAAACGTAAAACAACTAAACATTGTAGTATGTTTCCGCACAGTATCCAATGCCTAGGAACCCCTAATTTTCGCTTTTCGCGAAAAGAATTTTGTCCCAGTTTGTTTCAGCGCCTTACGTGCACATCTGCAGTTCTGTTTCACGGTTATTGGCAGCGTATCAATGACTATCATTCTTGCCACACACATGTCTGTGATTTGCCGATATAATCCCAAGGCTCGTGAATGTCCAATCACTGACCACGGAGCAGAACTGCAGATGAGCACGTAAGGCACCGAAATAAAAAAAAAAGGGGGGGGGGAACCAAGGCTCCCTACCAATGCCTTATCAAGGTTCAGTAACGCTTGTGAATAACAGTTTGCAAAGGCGTGCCATACTTGCCTTACGACACAGTTGATTCAGGGTTGAAAGTCGATACGCGGTCACTCATAATTATTTTCTAGTTATTTCTGTCAAGAGAATTCCAAACGTTGATGTTACTACTAAAACTGACATATTGACTTCACAGCGTCTATATGTTGGGTTAAGGGCGCGGTTCACATCAGTTTTAAACGTTTAAACGTGCCAGATATTTTTTTTTCTTATTTTATACATAAATTGTGATTAAATCTTCTTTTTAGGGGATTTTTGTATTTCTCATAGTTTTTGTTTTAAGTACGCCACTAAAACCAACTGACATACCAAACTGAAAAAATTCACACTATATAACAATGTTGTAGGCTATGATTTGACATACATAAAAACAAAACATATACATTTTTTTATATTTTCTTACTTTACATTTCAAAATTCAGCATTTTTTATTAAATACAAAAGTATTTTATTTTTGATTTTTATATATGTAAAATCACAGCCTACAACATTGTTATACACTGTGACTTTTGTCAGTTTGGTATGTCAGTTGGTTATAGTGGCGTACTTAAAACCGTAAAGTGCAAATTTTGACGTTTATGAAGCATTACGCAAAAACTATGAGGGATACAAAAGTTTCCTAAGAGGAAGATTTAACCACAATTTATGTCTAAAATAAGGAAACAAATAGCTGGTTCAATTATAAAAATAAATAAAGACGTTGGAAACTGAGGTGCATTCTTCTTCAGCACGATACAAGTATATTGTTATGTAAGGCAGACTTAAGTACAACGGACAGCTTGAGCACACCCTCACGCCTAGATTTAAACAAGGCCAGGAATCCAAAACATCGTAGTGCCCGAAGTTGACACATGCGACATCAGAGGCGCCCACTGCAGCAGCCCACAATCAGGATACAAACAGAGGAGTGTGAGGCCCCACAGAGAGCTTGCCTGTGATCAGGTTACCGGGCACATCAAGGTGTTTCAGCCCCAGAAACCACGAACGTGCCGAGTGTCGTAACGATTTTTATAATCAGTCTTCGGCAACTACATATTTTTAGGGACAGGAAAATTTCGCGAATTCAATGACCCACATGCTAGAATCCATTGTCCTATGCATACTCAGCAACGTCTACTCGTACATTGGCTGTTGTTCCACTGAGTAGCAGCTAGTGGACAAATGGTCGGGGCTTGAGTATGCATAGATAAGGCCCAGTAGTTTTCGCGAAAAGATTTTTGCAGCACTTTGTTTCAGTGCCTTACGTGCGTACCTGCAGCTCTGCTATGTTGTCAGCGATTGGATGCCGTAACACCCTGCGTGTGGAGGTTAAACCCGCAAATCACAGACGTGATGTGTCGCAGTTATGTGTGTGCTGATTGGCGCAGTAAAATGAATAACGACTCTACAAAACACTCTACCAATAATCATGAAGTTGAGCTGCAGGTGTGCACGTAAGACACAAACAAAGTGGGGCATAAATCTTTTCGCGATAACTATCGGGCCCTATGCATAGGATTGTTAATTATAGCATGCAGGTCATTAAATTCGCGAAATTTTCCTGTCCCTAGATATTGTAGGCATAACAATGAACTAATATATTTTAAAGTCAGTATAAAATAATACGGTATTCATTTAACTACAAAATCTTAAACGCGTTTCTCCTTGTAGTAATTAAATAGACAATCAGTATTTATTTTGTCAAATATCTGCCTTTTTTCTACTATGTGTTATATTCAACGACCATTGATTGTAGTTCCGTGTGCTAAAATAATTATTTGCAGAATTTTATCAACCATAATAGTATGCATTGAGGTGCAGGGTTAATGTCGAAAGTTTAGATTTAAAAGAGGAAATTTAATTAACTAACCAGCTGTTTGGAACTTGGTCAAGAGATAAATTTATTAAATGTGATCTTACCGATGTAAAGAAGCTGATATATCGTCATGTAATGTTTTTTTTTTTCAGAGCTAAAATATTTTAAATTTTCTCGGACGAGTAAATTATTATTTTACTAACGGTGATGATGAACTTAAATAAGATGAACCCCATACAATGCAATTGAGCATCTTAATTTATTGGTACATTTTCAAAAATAAATTTTACACCATGAACCTCTTGAAATGGTTCTAAGGTTACCAATAGATTTGATACTGAATTCCACAAACAATTAAAGAATTTTTTTTTTTTTTTTTTTACATTTTAAATATCACATTAAATTCTAATCCGTGCATTATCCGTGATAAGCGAATTTCACCAGCCACGTACCGAGTTGTAATGAAATCGACTATTCGAAGCTATGCTTATAAAAGAGCTGCAATAATGACCTTTATGTCGGATTGCAGTAGTAATTTCACCATATCCCTTAACACCTTACATCAGAGATATAAACTTTGCACAGTTTGTTTGCTACCTATCATGAGTGGATATTTCACCAAAGTACACAAGATATTGGCGTCTGTCACGTAAATTTATAGCGTTTATGAGCACAACACATATTAGAAGTGTACATTACTTTCATACCACATAGACATGGAAATTTCATCATCAGTTCTTTATTATGCCTACGATTTGACGTATTTAAGCAATTTTCTTATGCGGAACATAATTTGCAGCCTCCCAATTTTGAAAAACATCTAGCCATTACACTACACAAGAAAAAAACAGACACCGCGATCTCACTTACCGATACGAAGATAAAATTTTTATCTGATTTGTATAGCGGAATTTTGTGAAGTTGACTTGGGGAAATTATGTATTTTGAAAGGGAACAACGTAGTATATGCCTGGTAAAACAATACTGTCAGAAAGGGCAGTAATATTTTAGTTATAAAATCACAAAATATTTGTTCGCGTAATACCATTCACGTAATTTTACATTTCATAGCATATAACAACATCGGTTTGATTAGAAAATTATACGCATTCTTTTTTCTTTCGTGTATATATGTATAGCCGCGATGATATATTTGAAAAACATCCGTAGAGCGTGAAATTTGTGGTGAAGCGAGTTTGTGTGGAGAGCAAAACATGACGTTGGAAAAAAATCTGATATTGCGTACTTCTCGTGTACGCAGTTACCCCCGGTCACTGGTCTGATCGAAGTGCGCGCGGCACGAACAAAAGAAGCTTTCTGCCACGGTTGAAAAACTTCCCCTTTATGTTAAATTCCTTTTTATATCCCATGCTGTCACTTTCGATGGGAGTAACGATTAATCTCAAAAATTCACACCGCTACGTGCATGCGCTGTGCATGCCTCATTTTCGCCGGATTCGTGCTCTAAAATTTTTAAAGCAACGTTTGTTTCAGTAATGTAAATTTTTTGTAAAAAGACCACACTAATTAGTACCCTTCCCTAGAACCATAAAACGCGAATATATGAAGAAAAAAAGTAGCAATGATACACAGTTTAAAACACAGCACAATTAATTTTATGAATTTTAGTACAGAAGCTAGCTCATGTCACTCATACAAATTTGACTTGGACAGTATGACGTTAGTGTTGTATCGACTGTCTACCCAGCACATGACTGTAATGCATTCCTGTATGTATTGTCACTAGCACCCTTTAAGGAAGGTGTTAAGGGTGCCGCCTGCCTTCAGCATAATGACACGGCTCTAGCAGGGTGCGTTTGGCACGCGCATCATATGCCGCGTTGCTACTATACGTCATGCACCAAACTAACGTGCAAGCTTGTCGTCGATCAGTTTTTACTACGGTGAAATCTTTAATCAGTGACCACATGATTTTATTGGTGGAAAGTTTGAAGCATCAGAACTGCTGCATTATGTCTCGGAAATCCGTTTTAGCTATTATGGAGAACTATGTGAAACAGTGTTTATAAGGTGGCTGATTTCATAGCAATATGCTTTTTGTTCGAAAAATAGTAAATACAGTGTATATATATATACAACAGTCCCCGCGACTTTGCTCGCGAAAATTATTCGCAACTGATAATTATTTACTTTAACCGAAAAACCTCTTTGTACACAAGATTGATACTTCAATCATCAAGTGTTAGAATGTCCAAGCTGCTAGTTGAACTAACTCTGCAGCAGGATAAGTAGCTATAGCTGTCCACGCAAAAATCAGTCTAAAGTTTGTCCCTGCCACTAACAGCGACTTCGCCTGGGTCTTATTTAAAGCTCTATAAATTTTACATTACATCTAAAGGCGAGTGGTCAATAGAATGAAGAACGTCTGATTACCCTGCGCACAACCATTTGTGATGGTACCCTTAATTACATATTTTCAAAATATTCACTAGAAGCTTAATGCCATTATGTTACCGTTATGTGACCATTTATGAAATCATCATCCTGAATCTAAAATTAACTGTATATCTCGACGGGTTCGATATATATCGAAGATTTATCTAAAACACATTCACTGTCTTTTCACCACATAAGAAAGTGAATTTCGTTTTAAGACTACTTTACTGATGTCTCTTGAACGTGAAAAACACGACAATAGCCCGCTGGGTTCAAGATATATCGACGATTAATTGAAAACGCTTTTCACCGTGTTTCACCACTTCACCTCCTTTGGTGGCGAATTTCGAAAATTCGTGAAATTATCATTTAGGTATTTGAGTAAGCATCAATCTTAAACAAAAATCACGTCGCTATATAAAAATAAATGGTATCGATGTACACATATTGTGAATCGAAAACGCATTTTACCCCTTATTTAACCTCTTTAGAGTCGAATACGGAAAATATATTTTAGTGGTACTTGGGATATTTATAAAAGCATCAATTTAAAGCAAAGAGCAATTCGATATTTCGATTGGTTCGATAAATATGGAGGGATAATCGAAAAACACATTTCACGTATTTTCACCCACTTAATTAAATAATTTAGAAACGTCTTGGAGTCCTGTTATAGACATTTGTATACGCAACCAATAGAAGTAAAAATCACGACGATAGCCTGTTGTGTTTCAAAGATATAGACAAGTAATAAAAAACACATTTTGCTCCTTTTTACTACTTGGGGGTCGAATTGCAAAAAAATCCTAAAACTACTTTTACGCAAGTAATATTTTGATATTGATAGTTAATTGGAAATACATTTAAGACCTTTTCACCCCCTTAAATGCAAAATTTCGAAAAATCCTTAAAGTGACCAATATGCATTTTTATGAGTGTCATATAGAAATAAAAATCACGATGATAGGCCGTTGGGTTCGGGCTCTATCGACATTCCTTCGGAAATACATTTCACAATTTTTCATCCAATTAGAGGTCGAATTTCAAACAATCCCTTCTTAGTGTTCGCCTATGACCTGAGGGGAACCCACACAAACATTTTCACGATTCTAGTTTCAGTGGTTTTGGCTGCAGTTTTGATATGTCAGTCAATCAGAGTGTTCATTATATAATGAAGTGTCCTGACACACTCACTCACTCATCTACGCATAGCCCAAACGGCTGGACCTAGAGCCATGAAATTTTGAGGGAAGCTTCCACTTGCCCAGTAGGCACCTAGTAAGAAAGGATTTTTCGAAATTCGAAAATTAAGGGAGTAAACGGGGTGAAATGTGTTTTAAAATAATCCTTATATCTCACTAACCGGGAATGCTATCATAAAAGTTTAAACTTCATAACATTGCCCAAAGAAATGCATATTCGAAATTTTTCGATTTTGCGAAATTCAAAAATTAAAGGGGTGAAAAGCCTTAAAATGTGTTTTTCATTAATCCGTGATTCCTCGTAAACCATTTCAGATAGTGAGGTGATTTTTTTTAAAATGATGCTTAAGTAAATATCTAAAAAGAGTTTTTACAAATTTTTGAATTTCGTCCTTGAAAGCTCTTCAAAAAATAAAACGTGTTTTTTAATAATCCCACTTATCTACTAAACCAGTGGAAATATTGAAATGGTTTTTGCTTTAAAATAAATCTTACGTAAGTATAAAAAAAGTAATTTCAAGATTTTTCTAAATTCGTCCTTGAAAGCTGTTAAAAAACTAAAATGTGATTTCAAATAATCATTATATACCGCTTATACCCGTTGAAATATCGAGATGATTTTTTGATAAGAATGAAGCTTATGTAAATATCTACAAATCAAATTCAGGTTTTTATGAAATTCGAAAATTAAGTAGGTGGAAAGCAGTAAAATGTTACAGTCTCCCGAAAAAAAAAGAGTGATCACGGAGAAACAATTCAACAGTCGTTTCTTTTTGCCAACCTACTCATAAATAAAACCTCTTTGGACTGAAGCCACTACATACGAAAGAATTATCACGGCATGCCTTTAACATCCACTCAGGTATTGTATAAAGTTGGTGGCGTGGAAGGGGTGGGGTTACGAGTTCGTATCCCGTGCAAGACTTTGCGATGGGAATTACTGTGACATCATACGAGCATATTGCGCGCTTTTTACACTGAGCTAAGATAGCGCTAGCTGTTAAATGCCTTCATGACATATTTTATTCAGAGTTACTGTTTAAATTACATAATTTCACGCGGGCAACGCCACAAGTAGCCATTTTTCACGATTTTTCAGTTAAAAAAAAAAAAAAGAAATTAGGAATATAATAGCTTCATGGTAATTATTATGTAACTAATATCGATTTTCATGATGTTAATTGCCGAAGTTTGGTGAAAATGGGACACACATTTCAGTGTGTAACGAATTTAGCCAAGGAAATCTTACTTCATGCACAGACATTACACAGACATCATATTAAAGTAGTTTCACAACTTGTGAGTGAGCTGGCGTTTTAATTTACTTCATAGTGTTTCTTAAACTATTTTTACGTGTAGTGTGCATTATAATAGGTGGGTAAGATTTACTTGACTAAGTTAATTACGCACGCTACAAAGCATGCTTCGTTTCGAACAAATTTAAACTTTAGACACTGTATTATAATAACCGCATTCATTTGATAATATTTAAATATTTAATTACGTGACGTCCTTAATAGCTTAAAAATAACAAATTACAAATTTTTAATATGGCTTTCAAAGAGGAAACGCGATGTGGGAGGACCCTAATTACTGTAACATAAGCGTCAAAATATAATTACAAATGGGACAAGAAGAGTACCGTTTCATGTTCATGTTTCTTCAATTATACACCGGGTAATCAACTAGAGGTAATTAGCAACAATTTAAGCGTATTTTTAAGGTTATTTTGTCTTCCTGGTGAGTTTCTTTATTGCTTTTTTCTCTCTCTGTTCAGTACAATTTTTACAATCGATTTTAAACTAACTTCCCGATGAATTGAGACTTGAAATAGTGTAGGTGTCTCAGAACTGCATGACAATGGAATATAAGATGAAAAATATTGTGAAACATTTATTCAAATAATAAATTTATATTTACCACGTTTTTATAACCGACGAAAATATAAAATGATTTATCATAGCCCAATACACATTGTCCTGAAATTTGTGGCTGTGAATTTTTAAAAGCTATCAAAATACACTATTTGAAACGAAAAATGTGTGTTAATGTAATAAGAAATGTAGGAAGTAGCTGTCGTTGAGAAAACTCATACAACAGTACAACAGGATATATTATTTGTAATCCAGTAAAATAGTTCGTGAGTAAACTATTCTTCACAAATTATATATTAATCGTGACTACTTATTTTTTTAAATTTTTAGTGTTACAAGTATCTGTTATAAGTATTAAATATTCGCAATCCCAAATCATCAGAACAATCTGTATGGTTTTATAAATCTGCATGGGATAAGGAAAAATTATTTTGTACTTTTTACATGGTCTTAAAACATGGCACATTAAAACTTTATTTCAATAATTATTGTTTTAAATGAAAGCGTATTAACATTACTGGTAGTTACACTAGTAAAGTATCGTTTCATTCTTTCCAAAATGATCCATTTAAAACTTCTTGGGGGGGGGGGGGGGTATTTCAACGTGTTCTTCTGTGGAAGCAAAAATTAAAATAACAGCTATAGCATCGATTATGTGAGGGATATAGGGCAAAGTTCGGTTGAGACTAGAGACACTGAATTTTTGTGAATTCATTTCAGAAGACGCTAGATTTTGAACTCCTATGCTCGTGAGTTATTTCCGCGATTGGATCACTGTTAAGGATAGTAAAACACTGTAGTAATAATACGCCACACAATATAGGAGCATAATCTTTTTGGAATATAGAGTACAGCCCTTATTTTACACCCCCCATTTCATTTTTACACTTTGCCACATCTTACACACGCATTCTGTGGTCCCATTTGCTGCTCTTACATTTGGAATTTCCCTCTTTTTACACTTCAATTTTTCACAAAAATGTCTGCAGGTCCCTTGAGAAGTGTAAAAAAGTGGTTCCACCGTATACTAATTTATAAATAATTTTGTACCCTTCAATTTGTCAATACCATGACTAGCGAATTTAAATATCTAGAATCGTTGCAATATCTTTATATTTCGAAATATCAAATGTGTTTATAAGCAGTTTCAATATAAGCCACTGTGCTTTTGTGATGTCGTGATCCCTTTCTTTTTTTATACTTTTGCTCTAAGTGTCTGCCCCTTTACGCCAGAAACGTCAGCTAAAAGGCAGGTGGGTCTCCGCCCAAAGACAAGCAATCTCCGCTAAACGCCGCTCCTTGGCCGCTTCGCTGCCAAGTGTTCCCCGGCATGGGATTTATCAGTGCGGCGAGCACTCTTTCCGAGACTTGAGAGGCGAGAGATCGATCCACGAACCACTATCGAGTTTCCTGGACATCCTCTCTTCAGGACGACGGATGGGCTGGAGCACGATACATCCTGCGTCTCACAGTGGGGGAAAAAATACAACCGGCGCTACGTAACTTTCCCCTGCACCAATTTGAGAATATTTACTTATGTTTGTTCATTACTAATTGCGTCAGTTGTATAAAACTTACACCGTATGGAAGTACAAGAATTACACATTTATTAATAAGGACGCTGCCGGCATGGCTTAGTTTGGTGCCTTCACTGAAAAAAAAAGTATATTTGCAGGTACCATACTTACGTTAAAATAGAGACAACAAAACAGTTTGGTTGTTGGTACTTCTCCGGACAGTTCCTTCAACAATTTGTTTTGTAGAAGAAACAAAGAGCCCTGTTGCTTTTACAAACCTGATGGTAACTTCAACAAAACAGATTGTTGGAGGAACTGTCCAGAGTAGTATCGACAACTAAACTGTTTTTGTTGTCCCTATTTCAACAGAAGTATGGTAACTGCAACTATACTCTTTTTTTGGTGATCCCGAAGCAAAGAAGCCACAAAGAGCCATTTTAAGTAATTATCTACGAATTACATGATGACATACTAGAAGACAACAATACAAGGACAAGCAGCCATGAATATCAGCAAGTATCTAAAAGTCAAGGCCAAATATTTTATAACTTCACCAACGCACACGTGACTCTTTAAATTAACTGTGCAGAAAAGTCTATAGAACATATTCCATATTTACACAGTACCTGATCATGTGTTATTATGTTTTTTTTAGACTAAGGTGTCGCTAAAGTACTTAATATAGTGTGCTAGCGTCATATAGCAGTGTAACGTATTACATCTAGAAAGATAAGTATTTCTCATACCGAGACAAAATCCTTTAGAAGTATTAATTAGTTTAAGATTAAGACTCTGTGGCTATCTTGGAATAATGTGTACTATGGCATTAAGTTCGTTTACGATTCTGTACATTAGCGGATTTGGACTGCGCCTGTGAATTAGTGACCAAAACTAAGCAAAAGCACAATATCCGCAGGTAAAAGTAGGCTTATGAGATCACCTTCCTGTCTGTGTGTGTCCTCTAACAACTTTTGAACCAATTCACCGAATTTCATCAAACTCTGTACACATATAGTACTTAGTAAACTGACTCGACTATTTTCAAAATTACGGCCATTTTAAATTTTTTCGATCAAATTGTTATTACAAATATCTAAGGAACCGTATTGTAGAATTTCATCAAACTTGGTACACATGCACTACATACAAAGTTGACTTTACTTTTGTGTATTTCAGTAATACTTTTTCAAGTTTTCAAAATGGCGGCAATTTTTAGACATTTAACGTAGCATTAAATATTTTTCAGAATTTCATCAACATTACTACACATACACTACAAACGATGTTGACTTGACTTTTGTGTATTTCGTTCATTATTTAGTCACATTTTGAAAGCGGCGGCCACGTTTTATCTTTAGGATATAATGACATCTCAGAAAATTATTTTTCGAATTTTATAAAACTGTGTACGCATATATTGCTTAGTAAGCTAACTTAACTTTAGTGTATTTCGTTTATCATATGTCTAAATTAATGTTATCATTTAATATTCCTAGGTGTACGTAAACGTTTTTAACTTCAAGGGTTAATTTGCACTCTCTTTGAGGAAAGTAGGTTATCAGTTATGCTGGTAGCTTCTAATCTAATCTTTAATGAAACCTTTGTCGTAAACTAAATGACTTAAAACTTTTTACCAGAGTTTTTTCTGTTTAGCTTTTATACAATAATCACCTGGTGCAGTCAGTACACGCGAAATACCTTACATAGTGTATATTAGGTGATATTTGAATTAAAGAGCAATAAAGGCCTTCGTTAATTTGGCCTGCAAAATTAAAGACAGTACAATTTGAAATATTGACTTCTTAAAATACGTTTTTACTAGCTTCACCAGCATGTATGAATGTCACAGGATCTTTCAGTTGAAATTTCACCTACTTCTCGACGACCAAGTTATTTGGAATTTCGCACACGTACTAAGAATCGATGACAATACAATAATTTCACAGCTATGATCTGACATTCTCACCCATTGTGAAACGTACCATCTGGAATCTGTTAATTTAAATTTTCACCCACTTCCAGACCTCCAAATTATTTGGAATTTCGCACACGTATTAAGAATCGACGACAATACAATAATTTCACAGCAAGACATACTATTCTTTCCATTATGAAAAATAATATCATCTAGAATATGTTCATTTCAATTTCCACCCCCATCCAGACGTCCGAACTATCTGAAATTTTGCACACGTATTAAGAATAGATGACAAAATGATTTTGTAGCAATAACCCTAAAAATGGGGGGAAAAACTGACTGCCAGATATTTTAAAACCATAAATCAATAAGAGTAAACAAAACATTTAGAAATAAATCATAACTAATATCTTAATTTTTTAAAATCATGCTTTAAATTTTGTAGTTATATACGTATGTATGTATGTATGTATGTATGTATGTATGTATGTATGCAGGCATGAATGTAACAGAAACGTTCAGTGTGTCCCTCTAAAAATCAACATCTTTAAACAAACCGTTTTGTATGAATAGTAACTTATATCTTCCATTTTTTAAAGACTAACAAATACAATTAAAATTTTTGTTTAAAAGATACACACATTGTAACAAAATCATTTACAACAATATTTACATATAAATGTTCAACAGCGATTGAATATCCCATACAGTTTGACTTTTTAAAAATATAATCCTAATATCGTTATAAAGTCAGTGACCAAAAAATTTACTTCAATGTAAAAAACCTCATGGGGTGCCGTCTACTTACTTTTCATAACGACTCTGTACTTTTATCGCTACAAAGGTAAGTTTTATTATTTTAACTATAATTATATTTCGATTCCGCAGGACAAATTATTGAAATGATTTCTTTCATGTTAAATTTGAACCATTTCATAGTGCACAAGAACGAATATGAATAAAATGTAGAGAAAAACAAATAAAGTCATTGAAGTGTCTTTATAAATTTTCGACCGTATAGGGGCCGTTATGCAGATGTTTACTTTCTCTCAATCTATATTATAGTCATTATTGTGCCTGAAAATGGACGAGAAGTCTTGCGTTCCTGATCGGCACACATTTGCAGGTTTTTTTTTTTCTGGCAATACCTTTCGTCAATTTTTAGACAGGAATAATTCGCTAGAAAATTCCATGACTTAGAGTGAAGGTTTATACAGCCATGACATGAAATACACAAGACCAAACAAAAAAATCAAATTTTGGAGTACATAGGTTTCGTCTTTCTACTCCAAACGAGATCAGACAACTAAGTGGATATCTGTTGGCGATTAGCCGCCAAACAGGTATATTTTGCAGCATTTATGTAGTCGCGTTTCCTTACAACTAGGCAAGTAAGCGTGGGGTTACAGTATTGCTAATCTTTTTAATTAATTATAAGGATTCTAATTTCGAACTGAAGTAATGTAGTTCAGGAACTTAATATAGTTAAATAATTACTCAAAAATATCAGAATTCAGAAGTACATTACTGTGAAACTTTATGAAAAACTTTACTAGTGTTACCCTGCAATGAACCGTTCGTAATAAAAATTCCCTAGCATTCGATGTAGTACTATATTTACTTAATGAACGTACAAATATAAAGCCATGTATTAATAATTTTTTATTTTGCTTTATGAAAGTAATTAAGGAAAGTGCTTCACCGCTGTAGTAGTATGATGGTGTTAATAATAAAGGGCCTCAAACTGTGTGAGAGCACTGGTGTTTTAATTTTTACAAAACTAAATTTTCCTTATCAGTTAAAGCTTTTTTTTAGCTACTATTGAAGTAAATTAATCTTTCGCTTGCTATAACAACAATAGTGTTGTAACATATTACTGTCTACATTAAATCTGCTAGTGCTCACGCAAATGTTTTTAAATATTTATGAAACTTCTTGCTCTTTGAGAATTTAATATATTTCCGCCCCTTAAACTGTCGAATTTAGAAAAACAATGAAATAGCTTTTCAGGTATACCTATACGTAGCTTCATTCCTTTTTAAAAATTATCACGATACCTCAACAGGTTTAAGAGATACAGATGATTAATTGAATCATCCTATTTTAATGCCCTTAGAGGTTAAATTTCAAGAAATTCTGAAATCGCTTTTTAGGGATATACGTAAGCTTCATTCTGAAGCAAAAATTACTTCAATATATCATCGGATTTAAGAGTTTAAGTACTATAGAAAATGCATTGAAAACAAATTTCACAATATTGTAAAAGTCCCTTCTTAGTGGGTGTCTACGGCGTAAGGGGACGCCACTCTTGAAATGTTATGCCTCTTGGTACAGCGGTTTGCGTTTGACGAATGAGTGAGTGGGGAGACTTCATTTTATATATATAGATATATTAAGCAAATTTCGAACTTTAAGACACTCTATTTTAAGAAAGTATCACCGTTTTATTATTCATAACTACAGTGAGGCGATGTTTTTTTAAAATATGTATCAGATAACAAATGTAAATGAAACTCAGTGAATACGGAGATTGTCCTAGTAAACTCTCAATACAAGGACTATGACGGTCTGTAGCCTCATTTGTGAAGCAGGG
Organism: Medauroidea extradentata; assembly: GCA_003012365.1. Lineage (NCBI taxonomy): Eukaryota > Metazoa > Arthropoda > Insecta > Phasmatodea > Phasmatidae > Medauroidea > Medauroidea extradentata. The sequence goes on from PNEQ01114311.1 coordinate 147,131, forward strand.
CTCATTCTTCGCCTTGGTGACACAGTTCCACAACTACTGTGCTGTGGGAAAGGAGAGCTATCTTGTAACGACTATCGTCATATCAGCAAGTTGCCGCGGAGAGGGGAATACTACACGACACGTGCCACAGTAAGTAGGTAGAGATGATCTCACTACATGTCCCTAAGTACCTTCCAGCGCCGTGGAAGTAGACCGTACCTCAATCCCCAAGCACACGAGATTTCCGTGTTTGTCCAACTCTAGTTTGTGGCGTCACACGGTAGACGCTAATGCGCTGCTCCTGCTAGGAGTTGCAGATACACACCACTTTACAAAGTTGCTTACTTGTTGGGTGTGTTGGTACGTGCCTCATTGGTAATAAGTAGGCCGGGAAATTAGGACATCATAGTGTGTTCGTTGTTAACTCATCACCTCTTAAATAGACCATATTTTTGTCCTGAGTTGCATAGAAATTAACATTTCATTTTAACGCAAGTAAAAATGACAGACTTTTATACGAGGTTAACATTAGAATGCGCAATTTTACAAAAAATAATCACTTAATTTTTCCACTTTACTAAAAGTAACAAAATAATTTACCTGCACTGCATACAAATAATGAAAATAACCTACCCTAGTTGTTTAATGTTACCGCTTTCCTTCAATCACTTGCCAATAAAATATTCTTAATGCAAATGTGAATTATCGTCAGCTCTTTTCATAGTGATTAAAAGAATGAGGCAGTCCACACATTGAATACAGTCATCGGAGGCAACAGCTTGTGTACTGAACTTCTCCTGTGATCTTCATGAAATTTACTGTTACTATAGAGACATGCAAAATTCACGTTATTATTTGGAAAAAGACCAAGGCGTACACTTCATTGACCAGTACAGCCTTCAACACAATCTCTGGTGTTACGTTTTTGATTGCTGTACGTACTCTTCCGCGAAAAATGTGATTATTGGGTAAAATAGTTCCTCGCTACAAGTCACGGCAGTGCACGTTCATTGAATACTTTAAAGAGTGCGTGGTAGAAAAATAAACTCTGAAAACATCAATTGATTTCTGCGCTTTTTTCGAAGCAAATATGGATAAAATACTCAAAGACTCAATGATAATGGTATTACCCAACTTTATGAGTAAATATTTATCCAGAAATACTAATTCGTTACGCGGGATCTCTTGCGCCTCAGTTAAATGCACGAGGTTCCGGTGTCAGATATTGTGCCTCAGAAGTTCGTATCACTGGAAAAAAGTTTGTTTAAAACGTTGGCTAGGATTGCTATTGTTTAATTTTCGCAGATTGGCTTAAAAAAAATCTACAGTTATAGAAAAATGATTTTATAGTTGAATTATATACCACGCCCTCTTAAGCGAGCGAACAATAGCTTGCAGTCCATTCTGCAGTAAAACATTTTGCAAGTCCCTTACCATTACCATATTCTCAAGCTTCAATGTACTCGACGTAGAGGTAGGAGTCGTATTCGGCATCGCCGCCGTCCGTGTGTGGCACAACAGTCCTCCTGTACCTGATCCCGAAGGCTTAACAGGAGACACATTTCTGACCATAACGCTGGAAGGGCCGTCACTCCTTACCAGTCAGACCCAGATAGTCATGGCACACCATAGCCATAAAGACTTAGCATAAAGCTAACAGATTAGTCGAATACTGCTAACAGTATGAGATTACGCTCCTTCCAATCGTGGTGGCAGGTAGTCAAAACCTACTCACGTGGCAACGGAAACACCTACAGGTTAGCTGTGGGGATCCACCTTTACTAAATCGCTTCGTGGATGAGTCCTTTTACTAGACGGGTCAGACCAGGACCCAAGGACTCATCCTCTCAAGCAGGAGTTCATCAACCACCACTACTAAGAGTCCGACCTGCGATCGGCACAGCACAAGGCTGTGGCTTCACGCCTATCCCCTGAGTACCTGAGAAACACCATGTATCTGAGTTTTCATCCGAGTAGGTGTCCATCCTCCAGGACTCCAGAACCTCTTCGTCAGATCAATATTACTGAGATCCGCATCGCAATACACTACTGTGTACTTCATTTGGGACATGAAATCTGTTCGTAGCTTGCACAGCAGGCTGGAGCTTCCGTACCAGCTTCGAGAAACTGGCCTAAGAAACCCCACCGTGGATCTTCCCCTCGTGTACAACGGGTGCCATCACTTGTCCGGTCTTCGTCCCCGCTCCGTTAGCCGCTGCGCAAGAACAACGTTCCCAACCCTGACCACGGGGAGGTGGAGATGGACGTGAGCGCGAGAGGCTATATATTCGCTTCACAACCCATTGTGGTTTGCGACGATAACAAGGGTGGAGGGAAGGCAGGACAGGGCCACAGTTGACGTCTCGCGTCTTCTGCATCCAACATACACCGGAGTTTTCTAGTCGACTGAGGGATGATGTTACATGGCGAGGAGACTGGAGCCGCGGTTTCCTCCACCGTTCCCAAGCACGCCAAACTCCCCAGCCAGCGTACTTCCTCTTACACCCATTTAAGATACGAGTACAATACACCTCGGCATCATCACCATCACGCCCCTTAGGAGTTAGGAGTGTGTGAACACGTGAAAATATAACATCAAGTGTTGTGTGTGATTTTAGCTTCCCGTTTTTCGCCTTTATGGATAATAATTTACAGGACTAGAATAATAGTACAGTTAAATTTTCACAAGATAGGAAGTGATATTGAATGTCGTATATTGCGACTATCTCACGTCGTACAAATAAATTGGGTGGAGCTCAAATGGCAAGAAATGTAGCTGGCGAACGAACGATACTCGTTCTAGTTAGTCTATACAGGAAGTATTAAGCGAATCATGGGCTAAATCAAGAACGAAGATTTAAGTGGAAAACATTTTTACGATATTTTACTTGCCTAATGTGGCAACACTGCATACAGAAAGTCCCCTCTTGCGCTCTATGTTACATATTGCATGCTACATCACGTAAACGTAGATGCAGAATCATGTTTGTACGGCTCCGGATTTTAAATCTGCACCCATAATACGCAGGTCAGAACAGTAATAGTAAGATAAGTGAGATATCTGTGGAGTGCAAGAGGAGACTAACTACAGTGCTATGTTGCCACGTTGTGCATATAAAATGTCGTCGTACAACAGTTTGCCACTAACAGTTTCGTCTCCAATTTAGCCCAGGATTCGCGGGGTGCATGTATTATTATTATTGTTTCTGGACATCCTATATTAGCTGACGAACTAAAAATTCCATATATGCCGCGGTGGACAATAGGCATTTCCTACACCGGACACTGGATGAGGACACAAATGCCTGCGTACATGGTAGCTTATTTAAACGGTTTTTGTATTACTACAGAAGTTGAAATAGTTGAGAAATTAACCACATAGTAAAAAAGAGCATTTAAATGAACGTATATGAAATACAATAAAAATTACAATTTTTAAATTACAACGAACAAATAACTTTAATTGTTTTCTGTCACCATCCGTTTCACTCTGTTACAAATCTCTTGTATTAGTTTTGTCTTTTAAAATATTAACACAGTTGTATACAGACAAATGGAAAAATGAATTCACACATGCACCAAACCACAACTCAGATCTTTGTTAGTTAATTTACACATGTATTTATGCTTACCTTTACGTCCTATGTTTCATAATGTTGTCTCTTTTTTTTTCCAGAGAAAACAAAATGTTCTGATGCTATCAGGAAAAGGATAGCTAGTCCATGTAACACCATGTTTCTGTCTTACTACTCTTCCCTTTTGGTCAGAATCTGTCGACATTAACAATTTATTTAATTTTTGGAGCTTTCAATTTGTTTTTAGTTTTTCATTTTTTTAGAATGTTTTGTACTTTTAAAAATTTAGGAGTTGGTTTTATACGTCATGATCATAGGTCAAGGTTACATCAAACATTGTGGTTGGGTTCTTTAAGTTCTTCGTCCCCTCTCCACTTCCTTTTGGCCTGGAAGATCCTAAATTCTTTTATTGCTGAATCACCTCGTCAATACAAGACATTTGTGCAACATACGACAAATTAATTTTTGGGAGTTGAGGATGCAGAGTGAGTTGAAAGGAAAATACATTAAAATTGCCCATATTAATACGTAATCTGGCTTCCGTTGGTATATAGAAAGTAAAATAACTTAACTCGTATGCCTTGTTTACGAAGTCACTCGAGCAGTGGCGAAATATAAGTATGAGTGCTGTGCAATTATTCAAATGTAATAATCTTACTGTAATATTGACGTTATGATCGCAGCATATTCTCTACGCTGATACGAAATTGGAATCCATTTCATTACGCTATTCAGGCTACAGTACCACTTAATAATACATTAAGTAGTGCAATGGTAACTCATTGTACTTGTCTTCGAGAGGATTTGAGTACGATTCATAGCCTGGCAATCCTGAATTCAGTTTTCCATGGTTCTCTAAACCACTCCAGGTTCCGTCTGCAGTAACCTCTCAGCAGACAAGTGAAGGGCTTATATATCTAATCCTGACACTGCCAGGTGAAAATAAACTACTGTTCTGTACTCCTGAGTGCGGGCGTGGAGGATAGAGACTGGCTAGAAACCCTTGCACGTTACGACAGGAAACTTCAATACTGTGTCGGTATACGAGAGTTTTTAGAATGTGCTATATATAAGTAAACTGCCACGTTTTCTGTTAACTGTATTTGCGATATCGTGCTACGGCAGTCTTTACTTGAGCTTCATGAAACTACTTGAATTTACTCTATTAACATGTTTATTAATTTCACTACGTGCCATGAACCGATGTAAGAATTTCTCGCAGCAAGTAATATGAAAAATATAAAATTGTATGTACAAAGTTTTATGTAACCAATGGCAGGAGTTAATGTGATAGTTCATGCACGTTTATGTTTCAGCACGATTATCAGTTTTAGTAATTATATTATAGTCATATTTAAAAGGGTACTTAAAATAATGTATTCCCTACTTTGCGTAAGTAACTAAGCATAATAAAATATGACAGGATTTAAAAAAAACAGGCCGCAATAAACAATTACAATTTTTGCTTTCCTGTGTCTACGAAAGTGTCACACGTTAAGTTTTAGTTGTCTGGGTTTGTTTTATTTCTTTCTTTTCGAGGTACACATACATTGAGAACATTTTCATGTTTCTATACATTGAGCAGTACAAGTACGAAAATCCAACTACAAAACTCTCAACTGGAGCATCTGTGTGTAAGTGTAAGTTAAAATACACAGGTGGCTGGCTGTAAGTTGAAATCGACGAGAGTTGTTTCCTCCAAAATAAATCGTGCGTAGGTGTTAACAGCGGGATGTTTCTTCTTGCGTGTTTATTTGAAGCAGCAGTGGACGCGATTCTGCAGTGCACCATTGCGCCTCAACATCACCTCCCACACGGAGTGAGTTTTATTGTTTAACACCCACGCTACGCACAGTTTTGTTTCCTCACACTTGGTTGCTCACACAAGCAGGTGTCGATGCTGCCAACTGTGAAGTTCCTGGCACGTGGCAGGGTGGAGAGGGACAGAAAGACGCGCGGGGTAACTTTGAAACACGTCGCGCACATGCGCCCTAATTCCCCCACCCCTACTCTCAAAACGCTTAAAGCAGAAGTTGTGGGAGGTTGAAGTTCCCTTCCTGCCTTGGCGTCGATTGCTTCGACGCACTCATCCCAAAAACTATGGTAACTTCACCCACATATGCGAGCGACAAGAAATAAAGGCAAAGAAAGTAAGTACTTACTGCTTACTGCTTGGTAAGTACAATGCTCTAGTTGGTTGTGGGTTAATGGGGCATAGTAAAACTTCAACTGAGAAAACTACTCCTGCTCTGATGTCAAAGATGACACCGCAGAGTCGCCAAGTAGAGAGGTTCATTCTTGACACTGTAAAAAATACGCCATACTTAGAAAAATCTGTTGTACTGTAACATAATAGCACTTTTATAAGTTTTAATTCGTACTAATTCTTGTAGTGAGTGTCAGTAGGAAAACCATAATTTTTGCCATGTCTGGCAACATTAATTTATTGCAAATTTTGCTACAAATCTCGTGAAATATTTTAATTCTTTAGCGTTTTAAAAGGTTTCTTCAATAGCATTCTTAAACTGATGTCAATTCTAACATTAAAATGGTTCTATCCGGTTACAGTCAGGGCCTTCAGCAGTATTACTTCAACCAAGAAATAGTTTTATCGTTTTGTCTGAGTATAAAATATATTTATACCCACTGCACCGCGTAGCACAAATTCTGTGCAGCCAACTAGTGCGACTTTTAGTATTACTATTATTGCACCAATGACTAACACTTTTATGCTTTTTCACTGTCATACATTATGTCAAATTGTTCGTAGATTACATATAGTACTGATTAAAAAATGAAAACAATAAAATCTCATTTAATGTCAATAAAGAAAATTTTAAGGGTTTTAAAACACCTTTGTTATGTCTCAGATTTAGGTACAAATTCATCTAGTAGAGTTTACTGAAACCATTTGCAGGCTAACTCAGCTAAACACATTTTCAATTTAAAAAGCGACAAATACTTCCTTCTTTCTGAAAATTCGAAATTTGGTCATCGATTTCTTTTCTGACAGCGCTTAATTATGTCTCAGATTTAGGTACAAATTCATCTAGTAGATTTTACTAAAACCATTTGCAGGCTAATTCAGCTAAACACATTTTCAATTTAATAGCGACAAATACTTCCTTATTTCTGAAAATTATTTTCTGACAGCGCTTAACAGTACGAATACGAACCATCTGTCATGTAATTCCTGATTGTAGCTTACACTTCACTTAAAGCAACTGTGCCTACAACCTGGCAGTAAAGACGGGAGTAAGGTACTTGGCCAAAAGCAAGCATTGAATAAAATGTGAAAACTTGCCCATGCCTGATAACAGTGTTGCAACTATGCCAAGTTTGCACGTGTCCATACATCGTAACGGAAAAACCGTCGTATTCCGGACCTACATTTACTAGCATTATTGCTTGTTTCACAGTCCTCGACACAACCCTTACGTTTGTACCTATGATTAAAAAACATCCTGTATACACTTTGATTATTAGTTTTGGTGTTACGTTTACATAAAAAAGTAGCCAAAATACAAATTGACTCAAAGGATAGATATAACCTGAGTTTCAAAAGTGTTTGCTTTATCGCGAACCGCCTACGTATATGTGCCAGACTTGTGACGGGACCGCTTGCAAGAACTCGTGTTAATGACGAGTGTTTCTTACTTCTTATCGAAAATCTGGTCTGAAGGTAGTAAGAATTCATGTTGCAAAAATACACATGACGATGATGATACATCTTATCGGACAAACCACACTGACAGTGGAAAAAACATATTCTTCTAAATTCAAACCGATACTAAACACAACGTGATACAAGAATGTTACCTAACGATTTGCACATGGTTGAAGAAAATCAAATTCCCTATTTTTAAATTGTACTTTTAAGTGACGTTTTGTGTTCAATAAAAATACGTCTTCAGTAAATATATTTCACATATTAATGCCACACGCATAACAATAAAATAACTTCAGAACACGAACCTATTTATATTTACGTAAGTTAATAAAATTATTTATTTATACGTGCAAGAGAAATAATTATGTTATTTCCGAGTATCCAGATTTATTGGTAAATTGGCAGGCTGCAAAACTTAATCTGCAGACATCTACGCATGGAGACAGCTAGCTACAGGTAGTTAAAAGGCTATAGAGTCCAAGTAAGAACACGTAATGGCACTAATATGTTGGGGACAGTCGTAGCAGAGATTTATGGCCGACGTGCCCCTAGTTTTACTGTCGCCCTGACTTTTCTTATTGCATGTTGCCTCTGTGTTTTGTTGCAGAGAGAAAATCACCACTTCGTATTTTATAGCTACTCATGGCGGACATATATGAGTAAAGGTTCGTTTTTCTTCTCGAAGTGCCTATATCCTCTCAGCTAATATTTTTTTCACAAGCTTCAGATAAAATACATTTCACGGTTGCTATGCCAGTTACATCTTAACGTTCAGAAAATATTAGTTTACGATTCGTAAGTAACTTTGAACACATCACAGCCACAACATTTCTCAAAGTATTGTTAAAAAACTAGTTGGGGGGGGGGGGGAGTGAATACGGTGGCAACTTTTTTTTTGTCTTTAATTTCAAAAGGACCTGACATTGTCACATGTATTCCGAAGAGTTTCATAAAGTAAACAGATCAATTACTTAACACTTAAGTTTTTAGGTTCTAGTAATTGTTAAATTCTTTTAAATGATGGAGGAAACATAACGAACAGAAAATTAACTGACCGGGGTTTCTAAAATATCTCAGTCACGATCATGTTCAGCCATGTCCGCTGAGATAATTCTAAACTTATTGTATTTTGTCACTTATGAATTTTTTTAAAATGATGTATAGTGACAACTGACGTAGGAGTTTGCTCATACGCAGTTGTATAGTCGTAGGAATTTTCTTTATCTTACAATTCGATGTTATGTATCATTAGATTATGCGCCAATAGAAAGGTTATCAGTAAAATATGGTAAAAAATTTTCAGCTTTGAAGCATTCTTACGAAAGTATTTTAGTCCTTTAAGTCCACGACATTTTCACGGCTTGCGTTGTGGTCACGAAATACATTTGAGACTCCTTACATTATTGTAAAGTGGAAACATGTACTGAAGAATTGAGCAACCTAATGTTTTACATTACTTCAATTCAAACAGTGTTCATTAGTACTTTCCTGTAGTTAATATGTAATATAAAAAAAATCTTATTAAGCTGTCAGAAAAAATAGCTGTAATCACGGGATAAATAAAACTGCTGCTTATTTTTAAAAGGTACATTCTAACGGCTGTAATTAGGTTTAAATGTCAGTGCTTTCAGAGCAACTTACGTCAAATTTTTTGTAATATATCTAGTGTATTATGACATTATAGAGTAAATGTATACAGAACACGAACTTTAATAATTTAATCTCAAAATATATTTCTTATTTAAAAATATTTTGTGGTAACCATTAATAGGTCTCACAAACATTGATTCAGATCTTTAAAACAGGGTTTGCGAGTAGAATAAATACTTATAATGAAGACACTGGCCTAAAACACCATTTAAATAAATAAGCTGTATGTCCCACTAAAATTTTTGCTTCAGATCAGCCATGTGCCGGCTGGTGTACTGACTGATGACGTTTTCAAATGTAACACTTTCTAATTACTGTAATTATCCCAAATCACAACCAAATTGTAAAAATACCCTCCTCTCATAGGCTAGCTTTTCCATTCAGACTAAGCATATGTTCTTAGTGAAATGTATGAGAAAGGCCCATTGGTACGTTCTCTAGTGATGCATAACACCGCCCAGTTAAGAGGGCGGTTCACCCAAAATTTCAATTGTTTTAATATTGTTTTTATTTGTGCGAGATATGTTTTGTTATGTAGACGTACACTGAGGTCATTTTTTTCTGTAATGAAAATCTTTAGCTTTCATAATTTTTTATATAATGGCATGTCAAAGTCCAAATTTGCATAAAAAGGTTTTACGTTAGAAAGGAAAACAAACTGACTTATCGAAATGAAATAATTCACACTGAAGAACAGTGCCACGGGTTACGTTGAGATCTGTATAAAACCGCACTGAACTTTAATGTGTAATTTAATAAACTTAAGAAAATTTTTAATTTCTTTAATATTATAAAACTACAAAATCAGGTTATCTGCGGTTTTGTACATGTACGTTAACGTAGCCCGTGACACTGTTCTTCTGTGTGAATTATTTCATTTAGGCCAGTCTGCTGATTTTCATTTCTAGCATAAAACAGCTTTAGACTTTTACATGCTATTATAAAAATAAATGTATATTTAAACACTTTAACTCTTTTGGGTCGATCTGACTATCCGTTTTTGAGTTCTAACTAAACATTCGGACAATTTTCCCAGTTAAGCACGCGCAGTTAATTCAGCTGTTGTAAGAACGTTCACATGGCGTGATCTGTGTTTTATTTCTCAGACACTCCGGATCTACTTCGCCAGCTATATGCAATCCTCTTGTTGCCGTGGCTCAGAATGGTTTCCTCCTCGTATCAGGACTATCTGTTTAATTCACAGTGACAGCGGCATCTCATTTATTCTGAGACTGCAAAGTACGTTACATCATTTTATTTTCATCGACCAATTTGCGAGAAGAATCCTTAGAAGTGGCTTTATTCCAAAATCGAACCCACGAAAATGTTTCTATAGTACTACAAGTTGTTGTTCTGAGCGCAGCCAGGATCGATTGGGACGGAGCACTTTGTAAATTAAGTAAGTTAAATTTCTCACATTATTTAAAATTCTTTAAAATTATTTAGAACATAATATGTATCACTTATTTGAATAAATTTCACACTTCTAGCATTAATCATTAAGCCTATTAATTACAGTACCTAATAATATTCCTTTAATTTATGAATTACTAAATAATATACTCTAACAAATTGCTTCTGTAAAATAGCATTAGTTGAAGACGCGGAAAATCGCAAGAATGTTTCGTGTCACTCCTTTTTTGCAGAACAATGTATGATTGGATGACTTATACAGTTGTTTAAAGACAAATCACAAATGTTCAATAGCGGTGCATCATTAATCCAGTTTGACAGGGACACGCAAATAACGAAAGACGAACGTCAGAAATGGGCCTCTTGTACGGAAGTTTTGCGAAAAGTCAATTCTAAATGTTAATTTTAACATTTGACATGTCTCGTTCTCGAACTTTCTCATTACTTACAGTAATCGTTATTCCTGTCAGTCCTATCATATCGTCCGTCCCCCACAAACACACATGAACCATTCACACTATCTCCAGCACTCCTGTCGCTACACACGCCTCGTCGCCACACTGTGACCACTCACTGACCGCTGCTTTCCACGCACAGGCTAAGCGCCAAATAATCACTGCTTGCTCGACAACCGTGGGCGCTACAGGACGTTGTAAAATTGCGTGTCAATATTTTGGAGGAATAATCCTCACATATAGAGAGACAAATATTAACTGAACACAGGTGTGATAATGCACAATTTATGCACTATACAGGATGTTTCTGAACGTCAGATACAGATGCTGTTAGGTGATTCCTTACGCAAAAAGGTATAGAAAACATTACCGAATTGTGAGATATTCACTTTAAAGAATCTAAAATAATAAAAACTACTGGAGACTAAAGAAAAAACTATAAATGATGATGTTACTTAATGTAAACCTTAATTTGACCAGCCTTGTACTGCAGGTTGCGTATTTGGCAGGCAACTATGTTTACCCTCAGTTTATTTTCTCGCAAAAAGTTTACATTGTATGTTCCATGAAGTTGACATGTATTGTGCATTTCGTAGGAGTATTAATTTTTTGAAAATAATAAAATACACAAGGATTATACACAAACATCGAAAGAATTAAACCATCCCCCATGTATGAAATGTTAGCACTCCACAATTATGCAGAAGCTTAAGGCCTGCGTAAAGTAACATCATCATCTACGGAAGTTTACTTTAATTTCCAGTAGGTTTTATTATTTCCAGTTAAAACCATTTTAAATACCTTTTTTTTCATTTATGAGCTACTGTACGACATTATTCGCACTTTTTTTTTTTCCATATCTGTAGTTCAGGAACATCCAGTATATTGTTCGCAGTACATGATGCAGTGCAGAGTAGCGTGCGAACTGGTTCATGTTACTATGTAACGCTATTGCAGGAATTAACGACCACTACATGCCACACAAGTTAAACTGAAACGGACGGTTTGAATAGTCCGATGTAGCGTTCCACAGTATCATGCCTTAACCTTCACGTCGTGCACTGTTAAGGCACCCGTCTGCTTGCCTTGTAACCAGCGTTGCAGCGTACTAGCAGAATGCTTTTATTTAAGAAACTACTAAACGTATTCGCAATGTGTGTATTTACGAAAAGAACAAACACTTCAAACGACATCGGAATAGTAGTTTCAAAATATCACGTTAATTGCATAGATCATTTCAGAGCAGCTAAAATGGCTTTTTCAACATATTATATCTAAACAACTATTGAAGGGATTCATGTGAAACCACATTAGAGAGGTTTATTGAACTTTACTTAAAATTTTCCAGCAATAAATAGATGGGGTCACCACTGAAAGTGTCAGTCAGGCGAGTGTTCTAGGTTACCAGTAAACGCCGTTTCAATGTCTCGCGCTAGAGGTGATGTCGCGCCAGATGAGCCGGTCAACATCGCCCGTGACGCCGTACCTCACTCACACGGCTACCAGGCGGGCCCCTTAAGGGCGTTCAAGTGGGGAAAAATTCATAATTTTATATTAGTATAAAATAGTGTAGGTTTTGTAGACATTACTGAAGAGTACATTTACCTCTAACGAAAAAAAATTAGCTCAGCCAGTTTTCCCGTAATGTCACTTCAAAGTCAAAATTTGCATAATTTTACTTCATACAAAACTTGAAAACCAGTAAATA
>PNEQ01114312.1:0-14025 GCA_003012365.1 Medauroidea extradentata
GTCGGGTTAGGTTAGGTCGGGTTAGGTTAGGTCGGGTTAGGTTAGGTCGGGTTAGGTTAGGTCGGGTTAGGTTAAGTCGGGTTAGGTTAAGTCGGGTTAGGTTAGGTCGGGTTAGGTTAGGTTGGGTTATGTTTGGTTGGGTTAGGTTAGGTCGGGGTAGGTTATTTCGGGTTAGGTTAGTTTGGGTTAGATTATTTCGGGTTAGGTTAGTTTGGGTTGGATAGGTTGGGTTAGGTTGGTTTAGGTTATGTTAGCTCGGGTTAGGTTGGCTTAGGTTGGTTTACGTTAGGTTAGCTCGGGTTAGGTTGTGTTAGTTTAGTTTAGATCGGCCTAGGTCGCGTTAGGTTAGGTCGGTTTTATGTTAGGTCGTATTATGTTAGTTTGGTTTAGTGTAAGTAAGGGTTATGTTTAGTAAAGGTTAGGTTAAGTAAGATTTGGTTAGGTTAGGTCGAGATAAGTTATGTTAGGATGGGTCAGGTCGGGTTTTTCTAGCTTATGTTAATGAGGGACATTTACGTTTTATTAGTCAATTTAATTCATGCCTAATTAACTTAGTGCAATAAAGTGTATTATAGTGCAACATAATGCAAGAGAATGCAACTTAGTGCAAGAAAGTGCAACTTAGTGCAAGAAAGTGCAATATAGTGCAAGAAAGTGCAACTTGGATTAGTGGACAATATGTTTAGGCACGGTCGTAGAAGAACAGGTCTGGACACTCGCCTGGATATTTGACCCCCTTGTTGTTTGGCTGTAGTTCACCAAGTTACAGAGAATATTGTGTTTTATTGGCGCTTCTGTAAGCGCAGTCGTACTCAAACTCCGCCCACTTTTTTCCATTGTTTAATTTATAAAGTAAATAAAGATTGTTGGAGCCTTTTCTTAAATTTGTGAGCGAAGAAAATATTTCATAAATTGATAAAAAATACGTTTTGATAAATTGTTTATCTTAGCGGAAAGGAAGTGGGCGGAGTTTAGTCCGACTGCCCTAACTGAATCGCCAACAAAACACAATATTCTCGGTAACTTGGTGAACTACAGCCAAACAACAAGGGGGTCAAATATCCAGGCGAGTGTCCAGACCTGTTCTTCTACGATCGTGATTTAGATTAGGTTTGGTTGGGTAGGGTTAGGTTAAGTAGGCTTAAGTTATATAGTGTGATCATTGAACAATTCCTGCAATGGGTTCGTAATACAAACATAGCAGTTTTTTTTGGATATACGACATAGCGGGCGAATATTACCGTATTGCACATATGACTACACTCCTTTCAGGAATTGTCTGTACGTTTCATTTTATGTATGTTGACTGGCTTGTTAGTCCTATATTTTGTTTTGTTTTAATTGAGGGTTTTTCTTAAATACCACAACATTTGTCTGCAATGGCGTAGCCTTTGTCCAATAAACTGTTCTGTTTTTAGATAGTTTTGGTAGGATAAAGTTGGTGAGAGTTAGTGCATGCTGGTGCAACACAGTGCAGGAAAATACAATTTAGTACAAGAAAGTGTACCTCAGTGCTGGCCAGTACAAATCTGTGCAGGTTAGACTTAAGTTGGGTTAAGTGATGTAAGAGAAGGAATGGATACAGTAAAGCCCCTGCCACAATGAACTTTTAACTGCCGTGCAGTGCAGTGCCGTGCCGTGCTGGTGTGATTCTGGCTATCTGATTGGCCCACGTGACCATGACGTCACTGCCGTTCTGCTTGCCGGGCAGTGCTGTGCCGTGCTGTGCCGCCAATTCCAGGCGAACTTTTAACTTTTTTTGGCAACGGCAGGGGCGGCACACACCGGCCAACACCGGCAGGGAGCGGCAAGGTGATTGCTATTGGTTGACTGATGTACGTCACAAAACGAGAGCTAATACCGTGACAGCGCGCGGAGAAAAAAATGTAAACAAACAAAAATAAGCGACTGCACTGCCACCTATTGCGCACAGAATTAATTGTACCCCAGCGGCAAGTACCGGCATTCTTTGTGGCATACAAAGAGGAGAAAACTGGCCGGTCACCGTAGCGGAAAGTCACCAGCAGATGAGACTTTTCATTGTGGCAGGGCCTTAACGAATAACGTTGGGTAACATACGGATTAGTTAATTATGGATTAAGTAAGGTAGGTAGGGTTATGTTAAGCAGGGTAAGTGAATTAGGGTTAGGTTAGATATTAGTCTAGTTTACATTAGGGTTGGGTTTGATTAGGTAGAGTTTTGCTTAGGTTATGGTATGTTTGTGTCAGGTTAGGTAGGGTTGTGTTATGTTAGACTGTGTTAGTTACATTTGGTAACATTGGTCATCTGGCAGTGTAACTTAGGCAATTTAAACATTAGCTTTAATTGTTTGTAATTGTTTATTATTATTATTATTATTTTTTGTAATTGAAGTCTTGTATTAAAACTATTTGAACCTAATAGTAACTTTAGAAAATTTCTTCACTCAGCACAAATACAAATAATTTTGAGTAGGCAATCTTACTCTATAATGTCAAAGTAACCCCGGTTACTGGTTTAAGAGGACTCAGTATCTGCCCTTCAAAAGAGTTGCAGTTGGTTACAGTTTTTTTTTGTGATAATTTGTATATCCACGAAAAGAACACAAATTCCAAACCACGTCGCTTTACTTTAAAAATTTTAGCACGTTTGTTAGAAACATCAAATTCGGGCCACCAAAACGGCAAAAAATGGCTTTTCTCGACTGCAGTATATAGAAACGTAACAGGATTCTAGTCAGTAAGCGAGAGATTTTAGTCAGCGAGTAACGTCGAGGTCTCCAGTGTTCGTGAGGAGTGACGCGAGGTGAGTATGGCGCAGCGCCGAAATGAGGGGGGAAGAGCCGGGGGGGGGGGTGGTGATATCCTCGAGATGACCCGCCAACCAACGGCGTCGTCCGGCACGGTTCCCGCCGGGAATCGAACCCGGATAACCTTGGTGGGAGGCGAATGATCTGACCATTCAGCCACCGCGGCCCCAACCGGATTCGAAAAACATAATTACAGTAACGAGCGTTAGACTTTGAACTATGCTGCCACAAATAAAGTAATGTGGTCACCGCTTACATTCCTATAGGGTAAAGGATAATAGTAAAGCACTGCACGCCAGCTGAGTTAACTTGAGCGGAGAGGCGATAATGCATTATAAACGTCGGTCAACAGCGTCCTTACCGCTCCTACCTCTCACACAAACACACTATATACAGGAAGGCCCCACAAGGGTGTTTGAAAAAAAAAGTGTGCCTTATTGCAGGAACAGGTCATACACACCAAAAGAAAGAAACAATGTCGAATAAACTTAACCCCTAAGTTGCACATTTTAAGAGGTATGTACACTTTGTGAAAATTACAATAGGAGGGTACATTGTGGTTTCCCTCGTAATGAAATACGTGCCATATGTTGGAAAGAGATAGTGCACATCAAAACAAGACACGAATATCTGACAATATGATCTGTAAAATGCACCCATTAAGAGGTATGTACATTTTGTGAAAATTCAATAGGAGACATTGTTTCTTTCTTTTGGTGTGGTTGACCTGTTCCTGCTCTAATATATATATATCCACTAGGCGTTATTTACATAATTTTTGTTATTTTACTGCTAAATTATAAGAACTGTCGTAATGGCCGTTTCCAAATTTTCAAGGAAACATCTGTACCCTCGAATACCTACGGCCTTTCACAAATGATTCCTTTAGTTGAAAGGTTGCATTCAAGGATTTGTCTGCTTTGGAATTATTTTGGTTCTATAACTGTAGGCCAATACGATAAAATTGGCAAATTACATTAAATATTTTCATGTTTGTTTAAATACTGTTGCAGTTATACGTATAGAAAAAATAAAACACGTCATATTTACATTTATTTAATAAATATTAATTTGGTTAAATGAAATACATGTCACATTTTTAACCTACAATTTTGTTCCGGAGAGACAAAGAGGGGTAGGTCAAAATTGTTAAGCATACTTTTTGTAATGGATTGAAAAATTAATATTTTTGTATTGTAGCAACAGGAACTCATTATTTAAGAATACTCATGACTTAAGTTTAACCTTGTAAAAGTTAGGCAAAATGCAAAGATATTATGTTTAATAAAATCGTTAGCGTTTATGGACTACCCCTTCTGCTTCTCCGGCAGACAAATGTTACAACATAACTACGCAGTTATGTAAATATTTGTACCAAAATATATTTTCTTGGCATTTGTATTTGTACTTAAATTTTCTCCTCATTAATTACACTTCAAAATATAAATAATGAGTCTAACAAGCAAATTATGAATGAACTGTATAGTAAATCTGGTGCGAGATGTAACAACACATCAAGGTATGCGAACCACATAGCATTTGTCACGGGACGTGTGGAGGGATGCACTGGCGTCCATTATAGGGCGATTATACAGAACAACTTGCCGAAGTAAGGTTAGTGTTCAGTTTGCACAGTCACGTAACCAGATTTTGTCGATCGCCAGAGGTTAACTGTGTTTTGATCACGGTGTAAAACGGCAGAGTCTGATCACTCGCTGTGTAAAACTGGAAGGTAAATGTCGGAAAAAAGGTTCTTCACGAGATGGGCGCACAATCGCTGCGTATTTTGTGCTCCTAAATTGATACATGGAATATAATGTTTTTACATACACAGACGAAAAACTAAATATGGCGGGAATCAAAATTAAGCCTACGTATTTCACACACTTTTGAATTTGTGACTAAATGCGACAAAAGTATGTAATGCATATTTAACTCGTTAACTTTACTTATGTTTTACGTCTGTATAATATTAAATTATTTATAAAATAATAAATAATATAAAATTTTACGTATATTATGTGCTACTATATATACTACTATTTGTTATATATTAAATATTTTACTAAATGCGACGAGGGCAGTATGTATGTATGTATGTACGTACGTATATATAAAATTGTGCAAGTGTGTGGGAGAGGGTGTGTGTGTGTGTGTGTGTGTGTGTGTGTTCGTTTCGTGTTGTTTCTTCGCTATTTTTAACCTTGTAAGTTTTTTTATATTTATAAACAACGGGCCTCAATGAGCCGAAGGTTCTTGCAAAAGAGGCAATATGTACATTATAAATTTGCTGACTAAACCATGGGATTGAGTTGTACAATTGTAGTCTATATTTACTTGATACTAATCTGAAATAAAAACTAACATTTACATATAACAACAAAAAAAGAAGGAAGAGAGTAAAAAACCGAAATGGATTACGTACCCCTACGTGTACAAAACACTGTGGTAAATGAAGTCTCCTATTGTGCTGCATAAGTGTCATTCTTTTATAAATGTTTTTATATAAATTTATAAAACTTATAAAATTGTCTGACTACTTGCAATCATTTTAATGTATTTTTGAAAACTTGAAATTGTTATATATATATATATATATATATATATATATATATATATATATATATATATATATATATATATATATATATATATATATATATCTGTGTGTGTGTGTGTGTGTAATAACTTGTATTTGCTTTGTTTTTGATGTACTTGTGTCAGTCTTGAAATTTGAAGTGTTTGTAACTAGTTATAACCTATCTATTCTGATGTATTTATGACAACTCCACTCTAGTAAGCGCTAGAAATACGGGAGGTTACGTAAATAAATAAATAAATAAAAAATAGAACGCATCGTAATCGGGTTACATTTTGTGCGCTCAGACTAACCTCGTGACTTTTTATAACCGCCCTATAATGCATATTTCAGGGATTCCGGATTCCTGAGTTTCAACTGTGATAGATCTAATTGTTTCTCATTAAAATTCCTAAGCATTCTATTTTTCTTACGTTAATGTGATACGAATTACATACAATAACTCAAGCTTTATTTTCCTCGAAATTCTCTTCCTTTCACTCCACATTTTTTCCCCGCTCGTCTTGCGTTACTGAGGACCTAGATCCGCCACAGAACTTGTTCGACCAGCACGCGATCTCTTGAGAAAGCGCTGAACTTCCAGGACGTGGCCATTCGTGACGTCTGGACAATCCCTGACTTTGTTTGCAGTAAAAACTTCACGTTTCGTAAAATATTTCATTTACTACTCCAAGGAATGCTATGAAAAAAATCATGAACATCAACAGTTATAACGCAGACTAAGTTACGTAGCGATTTTACAAAATAATGCCTACAACTGCCACAAAAAAATATTTTCACCTGCCGGCGACGTAGTGCCATAAGAAAAACATTGGGAGGAGTAGTTTCGTTTCGATTATAAATGTTTTTAGGGTAACCGTAAAGTCCAAAATTATTTATATAAATAAACGTATAAAGATAATACTATGTGTAACAAAGTTGCGAAGGGATTTTACAATATAGGCCCGGGTTTGGGTTTTAAAAAATATTTTTGCAAGAACTGTAGAAACTCTCACCCAAGCCCTTAAAGGGCGTGGTAGGTGACGCCCATAACTGCGGAGTTTTTAACACTGGCGAGGGGTGTTATGTGGTAAGTGTGGGGCAATATATAAGCGGGGTAAGTGGGAGAATACACAGAAAACCTACTGACGAATGCTTCGTACAGCATGATTCTCACTTGCGAAAATTCGGGTTGACTCTTCCCGGAATCGAATTAGGATCGCTTCGGTGGGAGAAGAGCGCTCCTAGGTGATGCACTATCCGCGACATCCTTATTCGTAGAGAAATTAAGGTTTTCCCACATTGTCAGGTTGGCAGCGAAAATTTAAAATTGATAAACTGTAGTCTTCTGCAGAAAGTTGTCGTAAGGTGCCATCAGGTATTCTCGCAGGAATTCACAACCTGTGTGGTACTCGTTTACAGTATGTTTTATTAAATATTAAAATGCACTTACTTATTATGGCTTAGTTTTTTTTCGGAGCTGACCTATAAAATCTCCACTCACAGGGCTTAAAATAAGAAAGAGTCTCGTCGTCTGTGATCTGGTAAGGGATTTTATCAATTACTTATGTCAAGCTATTCAAATTTTGTATTTTAGAAGAACAGGTGTGCTTTCTTTCATATACGCAAAAATTAATTTCCACTGGTTTTCAGGAATCAAGATAATATTATTCTCGCCTCCAACAAAACATGAATAGTAGATTGCTTTAATCGATTACTATAGCCCCAAGACTACAAATAAAAGAGGGCAATATTTTAATTAACTCTCGATATTTCAAACATGACCTTATCCCAGCCAAACTTCCTTGAGCATGAAACAAGTTTGTTTTTATTTTCGAAGTATATGTGACCACGTCCGGTGTTAAAAGTTTTCGCCATTACAATATGACGGCGAAAGAGTTAAGTTAGGAAGACGCAGACTCTTTAGACATTTAAGTGGGAAGTTCTGCCAATCAGCGGTATTTGTATTTGATATACGTGTTTTATGGTGTGCTGTGGGCAATTAGGGGGGGGGGGATAGTCAATCTGTGGTAGTAAAGAAGAAAGTATGGCATTGATGTCCAGGCCATAGCAATATTTTCGTGTCATATTAAAATGAGAAATATATGACCCTGTAAAATTGCCATAATTACTTCTGGAAAGTTCTTCATGCCACATGTACCATTAATTATTGGTGATAGATATACTGTAAGTTATTCCTCTAATAGTATCGTCCTTAGCAGTAAGAACTGTCTGCTGAGATAGTTTGGATCCATATGTGAGACATAGGACAATCTGGTCATTATGATGCCTAACTACTGAGCTCAAAGTCTGAATTTCACTAAGAAGAATTTCAAAGATCACTGTGGTAAAAGACAATCAGCTTAACTGCCTGAAATTCACAAGTGCATAGTCATGATAGGTTCATCACAGCATACTAAGTTTTTCTTGGTGGCAGAAGATTTGAGTTTAGACATAAAGCAATTTGTTAAGAGTAGACGTGGAAGTAAAACGTGTGCTAAAAACATTTTAAAATTTGTACTGGGCTTTACGTTTTGACGATAGCGAGGTAATTAAGAGGAGTCTTCGCCGGTGTCGAATTTCCACCTTTGACTCTGGGAACAGCGTAGCGATAAGAGCCAGTGTCCCACGCTTGACGAGAAGCATATCGCCTCTGTTTGCAGCGCGCCAAACTGGCGTGCAAGGTTTTCGCTGTAGTTTTTTTTTACGAATTCAGGTAATATTTCCGGAGTTACAGCAATCTAAAAAAACCGTTTTTAGCCATTTTGAGAGACCCGAAAATCATGTTTCTAACAAGCGTACTGAATTTTTGAAAACATAGAAGCATAGTTTCAAGTGTGTGTTATTTTCGTATATAAACGTAATATGAGTGAGTTAAGCGGTTTCGCCTAAGAAGGAATACGCATGACACGCTGCAGCATCGTCCATGCGTCAATCGAGGACAACTCTTAGGCCGGGCGTACATTTAGACGCAGGTGGCGCAGGGCAGAGCAGTGCAGGGCAACGCAGCACAGGAAAACCTGTGCAACAAACTGTGAGTGTATACTGAGACGCAGGTGGTGCAGGGCAGAGCAGAGCAGTGCAGCACAGTACAGGAAAACCTGTGCGACAAAGTGTGAGCGTACACTTAGATGCAGGTGGCGCAGGGCAGAGCAGAGCAGAGCAGCGCAGCACAGTACAGGAAAACCTGTGCGACAAAGTGTCAGCGTACACTGAGACGCAGGTGGTGCAGGGCAGAGCAGAGCAGTGCAGCACAGCACAGGAAAACCTGTGCGACAAAGTGTGAGCGTACACTTAGACGCAGGTGATGCAGGGCAGAGCAGAGCAGCGCAGCACAGTACAGGAAAACCTGTGCGACAAAATGTGAGCGTATACCGAGACGCAGGTGATGCAGGGCAGAGCAAAGCAGAGCAACGCAGCACAGTACAGGAAAACATGTGCGACAAAGTGTGAGCGTACACTGAGACGCAGGTGATGCAGGGCAGAGCAAAGCAGAGCAGCACAGTACAGGAAAACCTATGCGACAAAGTGTGAGCGTATACTGAGACGCAGGTGATGCAGGGCAGAGCAAAGCAGAGCAACGCAGCACAGTACAGGAAAACCTGTGCAACAAAGTGTGAGCGTATACTGAGACGCAGCTATACGTGAACAGTAGATGCCAACAATGACCAAACTTAAGTACAGGTTCAGAATCCGATACCTATGGTGATTTGGTCATAGGTGTGTTGGTGGAGGATGATAATTCAAAACATCAGAAAAAGAAGTGGTAAATTACTTAGTCCTATATTCAAAATTTTCTTTGGCATTGGAATATACTAACAAGCAGTTAAGTATTTTATTCCGTTTTGATAGAAACACTCTTAGAAAGGAATACACAAAAATGAAATTTTCTTAAAGGTGTATTATCAACGAAAGACCAAAGAGCGGGAAGAATCTATCTGTATTCTTGAGATAAGTTAGTAATTAACCGAATAAGACGTATCAAACATAGACACGACTACCAACAATATTCAGGCCACAATAGTATTTCACAAAACTGTGATTCTGACGAGAGCATGGCTATGGCTTTACATGTTAATCAAATTAAGTGCGGCTCAGTTACAGTGGAGCCTACGAAAGTCATCACAGTCCTCTTGTTCACCTCGGCGCGGTTTACAATGCTACACAATCATTTAGGCCAAAAACTTCCGAAAGCACACTCAATTTTTCTAGAATTTCTATTCCTGTAGAACAATTTTTCTTTTCTCGACGCAGAAAATGGTTTCTGTATGAAAGAGATATCTTCAAAGATAACAGAGTACCGCCTAATATAATTAAACGTACAAATCCATATCTTTGCTCACGGCAGAGTTGTGAGGTAGGCAGCGCTCTTAAACACAGTGCACACATAATGTGTAGTGCATTGACATACCGTGACGATAGTGCGATTACACTTATGTCATGTTGTCTGTCACGTGTAAATATAGAGACTTAAAATTACAATTATTGAAATAGTGGAGCATGACTGGAATTAGTTGCTTGGACATTCTCCATTGCGAAATAAATGTATGTCAAAGAAAACTTAAACAAATAAAAAAAAAACCATAAATAAGCAGAGCTCGTTTTAGTCAACAGGTTAGACACACAACATGAAATTCCAAAATATAGAATAGGGTCAAATAAAACAAGGAACAAACAGGTAAAAAAAGAAAATAATAAAAAAATATGTAAAAAATAAAAATACCAAGTTAACGAGCGACACAACGATGAGTTGAAACAAAATCACAGTAGATATGAGACACAAGCAGAAAAATAACAAATCGACACAACGTTGATACGTACAATGGATAATATTCAACAAAGCAGCATTTGTTCGTGACTCTACTTCAAATATATTTCGCACGGTCGAAATGCATTGATGCTGGGGGTCATTGTATAATGGTTTTGTTTAAAATCTTTCTTTGTTTTTTCGAGATAGCTAATTTTTTTTTCAAAACAAGAAATTATACAGTTTCAATAAAAAAGTAGATTAACCAGAATTTCGTTGACTACATAATTGGCTAAAATCATTGTAATTACTGCCTTGGAAAAATCTGCCAGCATGGAGAAGACGATATTAAACGAAACTGCCGGGCAGATTTTTGATATCTGCTGGCGTTTAGGCGTAAAAAATAATATTCCTAAAAAAGTAGAAACAATTGAGGGCACGGTCTACAACTTTCATCGTCATATTGGCATTTTTAATATTTGCACCAGATATTTTTTTTATCATATTTTATATATAAATTGTGACTTAATTTTGCTCTTATGAATTTTTTTTTAAAAATTTCCGGCGAATAACGATGTCGTAGGTCTCGTATATGAAACCATAAAATAAAAATTTTTTGCGTTAAAAAAAATATTGAATTTTTTAATCAGTTCAAATTTGAGCATATTTATTTAAATATATTTTTTAAATTAGGATAACTTTTTCGCAAACGTCGTTATTTACTGAGAATTTGCAATGTGGTACTTAAAAACGTAACATGCAAATTTTGACATTCACGAGTCATTACGCAAAGACTATGCGAGATAAAAACATATCGGCAAAATTTAGTTGCAATATTACGTCTAAAATAAAAAAAGAAATATATCTGGTACAAATATAAAATTACAAAATGACGATGAAAATTGCTGTAGACCGTGCGTGCTCTTAAGCTAAGTATACGTGTAATTGGGATGACACACAGCATATAAAACTCCACTGACTCTCACAGTTGCAATAATTTGTTCTCCTATTATGCACAACCGCAGCACACTGCTGAGTTTCGGACACTGCGCGGCGCAGGTGGAAGCAGGCGCATATCTGCGTTGACCTGCCCTACCTCTCAATGTACGCTGCTACATTGACATGTATGGGA
The DNA here is from genome assembly GCA_003012365.1 of Medauroidea extradentata. Classification (NCBI taxonomy): domain Eukaryota; kingdom Metazoa; phylum Arthropoda; class Insecta; order Phasmatodea; family Phasmatidae; genus Medauroidea; species Medauroidea extradentata. Next base: position 11,247 of record PNEQ01114312.1, read on the forward strand.
CACAGAAACTGTGCTGTCCTGCGCTACCATGCCCTGCGTCACCTGCGTCTCAGTGTGGGCGCGGTCTACCGCAATTTTCATCATCATTATTTTATTTTTTATTTGTACTACATATTTTTTTTCTTATTTTAGACACAAAATGCGACTGAACTTGGCTCTTAAGAAAACTTTTTTATCTCTCATAGTTTTCGCGTAATGGCTTGTTAAAGTCATATTTTGCGTGTTTCCGTTTTAACGACCACACTAAAACCAACTGATATACCAAACTGAAAAAAAACCACAGTGGATAAAGACATTGCAGGCTACAATGACATGCTCATAAAATTAAAGAATAAAAATTATTTGAATTAAAAAAAAAAGATTAAACTGAAAATAAGAATTTTAAAAATGCAATATATTTTTTATTACAAATAATTTTTATTTTTTAATTGTATGAGCATGCCATTGTAGCCTGCAATGTCTTTATCCACTGTGATTTTTTTCAGTTTAGTATTTCAGTTGGTTTTAGTTTGGTCGTTAAAACGGAAACATGCTAAATATGACTTTAACAAGCCATTATGCGAAAACTATGAGAGATAAAAAAATTTCATAAGAGACAAATTCAGTCACATTTTGTGTCTAAAATAAGAAAAAAAATGTAGTACAAATAAAAAATAAAATAATGATGATGAAAATTGCGGTATACCGCGCACTTAAGGTGGTTACACACAACTTTTCGGACACCATGGAAAACCGACCAGGGCCGTTGATTGAACCAGTGTTCTCTCGAACTCGAGTCTGACGTGTTACCGTTGCGCCCACCTCTCACGATTACTGAAAACATTTGTAAAGAAAACGTATGCTGGAGGAGACTTAGAAGGAAAACTTTTACATTAGGAGATACATAGGTAAATGTTTACTTGAAGAGATTCGGAAGGTGAATGTTTGATTTGAAAGATCCAGAAGGAAAGCGTTTAATTTAGGAGATTCGGAAGGAAAATGTTTGCTAAAGGAAATTCGGATGGTAATTTCATGCAGGACAATTTATTTAGTCACTGGTTATCTTAATTAAAAATCTTTCAGTTTATTTACATAGTCTGAGTATTTAAACGTTATTCTCTATAGCACGAAAGATGGCTATGGCGAGGAATCAAGTAACGCGAGGTCCAGTACATCTGTTCATTAAAAGTGCCTCTCGCTTAAATGAGAAGGGTAGTAATAACAAACCTTAGATATTTTTTCAAATATTAAATTTACAGGTAAGTTTTTACTCAAAATGCTGTTATTAGAGTACGGGCGAATGAAGCAGTTAATTCTGTTATCGTCAACGATCAATTGATATATAACACGCTATCCAACATAAAACTAATGTTTGAAAAATTTATATGTGACCGTCTCGGCCTAGTTAAAATTTACAACTTCGTGCAGACGTCAATTATGTCAAGCAATAAACTATTACAGCCTGCTGTAACTTCATTCTTGAAGATTGAGGTTGCAGTGTCTGGCGAAACGACGGGACGAGAAACGACAATGACGCCAAAATTTTATAAAACCAGCAATGTTTAAAAAATAAGTTCTAAAATTATTTGCTTTGGCGAAATTGTGTTCGTGCTTGACCACTAAATGCTAGATGCAAATAATAACAAACAAAAAATGTTGTAGATTGTTTCAACCAAATTTGATTTTAGTAAATCAGCATTGGTTTTGGTGGCAAATTTTTTTTTGTTGTAACAGCAAAATATTTTTGCTTGTGGTGAACATAAAAAAATTGTTTGACATGGACAATACTAACAAAGTACTTTGCGTTTGCCAAAATAATTATTCAGGAAGGTATTTGAAAGAGTGAAAGAGAAAGAGAGCTATAGAAGGAGAAAGAGAATGTGCATTAGGAGATGATTTATTTCTTTTCGATAAGCAATTTAAGATTTTGTACCGTGTCTTGGCGAAGAGCAGGTTGGCCCTACAATTTGCATATCAATGCTGTTACCGCCTTGATCTATAGGAATGCGGGAGAGGTGGGAAGAGATAGGGGGAGAGAATAGGAGTGACTGAAGTGAAGTCAAGAGATTTTGGCCAGCACTCAATATCTAGGTGAGGGGTGGCATGGTATATGGAGCAGCGTCGGAATGGAGGGACATGGGAAACGGGAGTTCCCCGAGTAAGCCACCTACTATTGGAATCGTCCGGCACGATTTCCACATACGAAAATTCTGGGACCGACCCCGCGGGAATGTAACACGGATCGCCTTGGTGGAAGCCGAGTGTGCTCTAGTCACAGGTGTGATTGGATGAACCAGGGATAGACAGATGGCAAATTACAATGAAATGCCGTGAAATGTGCTATCAAACTTATGTGGCTCGTTGTAGGGATAACTCTAGGCCAAAGTCGTCATAACATCCCTATTCTTATACTTACACTAGGCCCCAACATCAAATTGCGTCGCTTTTTCTGTTAAATGTTAGCGCTCGTACATAAATAACTTCTGAGCACACCAATCGAAGTCAATTAATTTTGGAAACCAGCGAGGAAGAACTATAGAAGGCTATCCTAAAATCAGTCTTGTACAATTCTATACTCTGTCCATTTTAAGGTTGCAGCTAATTCATCCAAGTGAATATCAATAACTTTTTTGTACAGCGTAAATTTAATTTTAAATATTGAAAAATATAAGGTAACTATGCTACGTCACAATCACAATGTAAGGAATCAAGATATAATTAAATTAGTTAGATTTATTTCGTCAGAATTGTTTATTTCTGCTGCAACCTTAGAGTGGACAGAGTATACAGCCAGGGCGAC
>PNEQ01114312.1:14125-84125 GCA_003012365.1 Medauroidea extradentata
TAGTAATACAGACGTGAAATGACGTGGCGGCTCGTTTGATATAGGCGAACTTGGCCGCTTATTGGCTGCCCGAGGCTGTAGACTCCAGCCCCGTGTCTGTTTGGCTCCTGCATGTTACTACAGGTTTCCTATTGGCCTGGCTGCCGACTAGCAGAGCAGCTGCCTCACGCTGATTGGCAGTAGGTGTTTCCGCCATGTTTCTGGCCAGGGAAGCCATTTTGCTGATGGCGTGTGTGACTGAGTTCGCCTTCCTGCCGACTATTTCACTTCTGTATTCCTAAATATTTTGTGACACTACGGTGGTTCACCATAGCTTTCTGTATATGAGAATAAGGGAACAAATAGAAATAGTAACGCGAAATTTGCACATCTCAAATCATAATTAGAGAGAGGAAAATTTCGCGATTTCAATGACCTGCAGACTAGAATCAATTTTTTACTCAAGCCCCGTCTATTCGTTCATTGTCTGCTGTTCCATTGTGTTATCAGGTAGTGGTCAAATGGTCGGGGCTTGAGTACACATAGTATAGTTGATTCTAACATGCAGGTCAATGAATTAGTGAAATTTATTATCCCTAATCATAATTCATTCTTGGCATAGTTTGATCATTTGCAAAACATCTTGCTAAAGGTAGAGCTAACGATTTTTTGGAAAAAAAAAAAAGAATATTGCGACAATTTGTTGCAGTGTCTTCCACCTGCACGTCTGCGGATCCGCTTTATGATTACTGACAGGATGTCTTTGTGCAGAAACGTGTCTCATTGGACTGTGCCAGTGAGGATAAGATCACTGCGATACCGCACCTGTGTGATTTCCGTAAATCGCTGACAGTTTTAAACATGCCATCCCTAACCATGAACCGGAGCTGAAGATGTGCACTGATACAAGTTCTTGCAAAATTGTTTTCACTAAAGGTAGTCGCTAATCTGGATCTGTTTTGCGATTCGGAATTACAGAAGCGAAGGAGAGATACAGGTGTGCATTGTGGCCATTGAGTCGCGCGGCGTTTCTGTCGTATCGTCTGAAGTGTGGGTGGACTTATATTTTGTTGTTGGAAAGTCTGTACCAAAGGACCCTCAATGACATTTCTGTCGATCGGAGCAGTTGTTTGTTGTGACATAGATGTGCGAAAAGGCCTTTTCAGAAAATTGTTATGTCTATGAAATAATAGGCAATTTTCTATGTGAATAATGTTTTGAAAGGGCTTTTTTTTCTAGATAGATACATTGTGAACGCACACACTAGTTTCGAAGGTAAACATTTAAATGCCAGTCAATGCAGTTTAAGAGTGAAATATACTTTGGTTACCTGGTTGATTTTCATGACGATTTTTTGCCAACTGACTTTGTAGATATTCGTCAAAGTAATTTTAAAAAATTTCCTCTGAATTACGTGTTACTTGTCAAATAAGCAATGAATAAATTTATATTTTTTTGTTCGGTATTGTGATTCTCTTTGTGCTTTCCCTACCTAACATATTATGGACAGATAGTTACTACGTATATTCGTAAGGTCTACGGACAAAGCATGACTGAAACACATACTGTAAAAAGGAACAAACCCAATATGTAAAGTAACTTCGGATTCTATAATTTTAAAAGACCCCTCCCACAAATTAGCAAAAATGGCCATCTATAATTGACCTAGTTATATATGTTTTCGTCCAAAAATAATATTAGAATAGAATTTACAGTTCCTTAATCTTCTCAATGTTCCCACGTCATCTTTTATTTAGAACAAACATCAGACAAAATATAGCCATATTTAAAACAGATAGGCCTGTATTTAATTCAATTCATTTTGTATATTCATAACTTAAGATATATCTGAAGAGTTATTAATTTTTTAATTCACCTACTGTAACTTATTTCTGCCAGATTTTATTTTTAAGTCCTCTGCCTAAAAATTCAATATATTTTTAAAAGTTGGTTGTGATTTCATATAAGTTGAATTCTCAACAGAAAAATTTGTAATGCTTCTATTTACTCTAATCCCTAAAGATTAGGAGATATACTTATGTAATTTTGGAACACCCACACTTTTCTATAGTCCATTTCATTTTCCCAACTTGTCTGAAAACAAGCTGTGTGGGAAACAGAATTCTGATACTAATATAGTCGTTCGCAAACGGGAAATAAGTCAGCGTAAACATTAAACTAATATTTATTAATTTGCTTTCACAAATATCGTAGAGCCACGATTTTGTTGCGAAAAGATTTTTGCATCACTTGTTTCTATGTCTTACGCGCACATCGACAGCTGTGCTTCATGGTTATTGGCAGCGAGTCTTTGTTCAGGCAAGTCTCTCATTTGATTGCACCAATAAGAATAAGGCAATTGCGACGTTATTCGACTGTGATTTGCCAGTGGAACCCCAATGCGAGATAGAGTTAAAGCATTCAATCACTAGGGGCCGGACAATTTCGCGGAGTCAATGACCTCCAGGCTAGAATACATATCCTATGCATACTCAAGCCCCGTATATTCGTTCATTTTCAGCTGTTCCACTGAGTAGCAGCTAGTGGACAAAAAGTTGGCGCTTGAGAATGCATAGGACAATGCATTCTAACATGCAGGTAATTGAATCCGCGACATTTTCCGACTCCTACCAATCACTGATAATGAAGCGGAGGTGCAGATGTGCACTTAAAACACTTAATCAAATTAGTACAAAAATCTTTTCGCCATATAATCGTGGCTCTACATGACTTGAGCCATTGCGATGTCTTCTACCCCATCCGAACTAATCGCATCTCTATCTGTCTATATATCTATCTCAGAACTGAGGGATCAATTTGCCTTCGTATTGAGAGCATTCTCGCAACTTCGGCACCTGGATGCAAATACTCGAGGCCGAAGATCAGGCGCACTTCTCGAGTCGGTGGGGAACTTCGAACTTACTTCGGCAGCAGCCCACTTCTCCCCTCCCCATTACTCTCTTGGCCCACTCCAACTCTGCAAAACTGCAATCAGCTGAGATGGTCGTATGGACGTAAGCCCCGAAGTCTCCGCAAGATGAAAGGACTGCGGCGGGCTGCGAACCCTGGGATCTGGTCCAAATAGGCGAAGAGCGATTTTTTCTCCACTTTCCTCACACCCCATACCACAATCTATGGGAATACTGAATGCAGCGGAGTGAAAGAATCCTCGAGAATTATGAACTCTCCGGGATAAGTAGAATACAACTTGGCAGCTTTGCGGGTTGAAATTAAATCACAGAGCGAGACAGGCAAAGTGATATTTTTTTTTTATTTAGCCCGGTACCCACTATCCTTGTTCCTGAGTTTTTTTCAGACTGGTGACCGTAACTCAAATGTTTTTTAACTAAAAGCTTTGAAAAAAAATTGAGTCAATGTGCAGTCACACGATGCACAATACCGTGGATGCGTTTTTTTTTTTAAATAATGTACCATTCGTCAGCAAAAAAAAATATTTTGCTTCATATTTGCTTATTTTCAAGACAAAAAAAAACCTGGTACTTTGGGTGACGAAATCTAATAAACCGTTCAGTAAATTTCTACAAAAAATTTCAGCTACAAATTATAACATATAAGTGTCAAAATTGTGGAGCAAAATTTTGATATGAGTATTAGGTAGCAATAAAAAAATATTTTCGAAATCACTGTAAAACTAGGTAAGAAGCCCTTAAGTTCATGTGATAATTATTTTTTTAAACTTGAACGAGAGCAGATATCAAATATCTATCCAGTAGTTTTCTTTTAAATTGTTTTGCTGTGATAGCGGTTCCGACTAAAAAGTCATTAAATAAAAATTTCGTTCATTACATAATCAGTTAAAACCGTAGTATTTACTGCCTTGAAAAAAAAAAACAGCCAACATGGAGAAGACGATTTCAAACAAAACTGCCACACAGATTTTGATACCTGTGTTCTCGTTTAGGCGTAAAAAATTAATATCGCTAAAAAAAAAAGTAGATACTAGAGAGCATAGACTTAATACTCTACTCAATTACTTTCTTGATTCTGTTCAAGAACTTCAATTATGTATTTACACCATTATTATGAAGCAAAAATTCTGTGATGTATGAACTCTTTACTAACATGTTTGACGACCTAATGAAAAAAAATATATTTGTGATGTTGGTCGCAATAGGCTATTCCATAGAGTATAACAGAAAAATTCGTGAAAACTATTTCAAAATACAAGACATACATGTAATTGCCAAATAAGTGAAACAGTAGTGTATTACTTAGGTTTTTAAAACTCCGAAGGTTCTTTGTTCAGAACGAAACAAGAATTTTATAAATGTTCAAAGTATATTGGCAACCCTACTTGCATACTTCGCATGCGTGGTGGCTGAAACTGTACATTGCGCAAGCGCGTGAACATGCACTACGATAGAGAACAGGACGGGCTTTATCTGTGATATCAAGTATGGAATTATGTCTGAAACGAGCGTAGTTGCGGTACCCACTAGGACAGTTGTTACTTGCTCTGAATTTGGTACGGAATTCTGTACTGAATTATGGGCAATATTTACCGGGCTTTAGCCTATGTCCCGCAGCTTTCTTGGCTCACTCCTTGTCCACGTGTGCTGCGAGTGATGACTGAGGAGTGGCCGGAAACATAAAGATGAAGACTGTGCTACCCGGTCTTGAAAACTAAGAGGACAATGCCAGAAGAGCGACCCGTTAGCAAAGAGGATTGTTTCTTTATTCAAGAAACATTTTAATGCCTAGATATTGTGGAATACTGATGTCTCCGCAGCTCCGTGCCGAGAAAGTGAAATAGCTCCATGGCCTAGGGCAAGATGTTTTGGAAACAATAGTTTACGTTGTTGCATACGCATATTTCACTTTCTTTATTTCCTTCCGCAGTGGGTCATTGTATTTCACAAAATATTCATGAGTGTAAGCTACTGAATGTAGGCCTATTACCAACGTGCACGAAGAGCTTCTCTGAGTTTTCCTTTGCAGAATACTATATACATATATTTTTAAATATTGTTTTTGCGCCTTTATGTAAAGTGCTGTAATCGGTATATGAAAAATAAATTTAAAAAAAGAAAAAAATAATCGACCAAGAACAGGAACTGAACTACCGTGTCCACACTTAGTTTCTTCGTCATTTAGCAACGTGCGCACGAACTTGGTCGGTTCCACAATGCGGTTATAAACGTGTGGAATCCTGGAACAATCACTTTCTGCACGAAAGCTTGGTGAGCGTCACACTTTCCAACGAAGGCGGCCAGATTTGTCTGGTTTCCAAGTTGCTTGAAACAAATCCTCACCCAGCTATTCAACACTGCGCGACCCAACTATCCCCTTCGACCCACCCCAATGAACCACCCCCAACACACCACCCCACTTCTTCTCAAAACTTTCCGCCGGAACTGGATAGATGACGCGCGCTCGCCAGACCGCGTATCCCAGAACGGCTCGCGAGGTTCCTTTCCCAGCATAAAAAAAGAAGTGTTCGCGCAAGCTTTTACTCGGCGTTAATTACACGCAGTTTAATTAAATTTCGCTTTGGTAAAACTGCGTGCGCCCCGTCACGCCGTCGTCGTGCGCTCCTTGGCTGTTGAGAAGTCTTCTCTATCCCGCCGAGCTGGATGCTGTAAGACTCCTGAGTGTTCCTGGGAAGAGCGGGAGATCATTCTCGTGTACCCCCTCCCCCCTAGGTCTATCCAACACCCTTACCCCTCTCCACCCACCACGGGGACCAAGTTCGCCGGGAGATTTTGGTGCCAAAACCACGTGACAGCACAAGTCAGCGGAATTTAATGCGCTGTAAATTTGAATAAGTAGAATGCGCAAGACGGCAAGGAGGAAGGAAGGATCTTCTAAGTACCCGGTCGAGGAGGAATCTCTCACGAAAGTGGATGAGGTGGTGGGGGGGGGGTGATGGGAGAGGGGAGGAAGGTCGCGTTTCCCTGGGCCAAACGTCGCTAGGACTAATTTCCATAGAGGCGAGGAAGAGTTTGGAAGTAGGTTACGGTGTCCGTGTTTAAAGGCCGTGTCCTGCCCGAGAGTCGAGGGTGGCGGGCGAATCGATGGTTGAAATTAATTTCCTCCGTCTACATTTTCAGGCGTTAAGTTCTCATATGATTTATTCACTTAATTTGGGAACATGAATATCCGTAGAGAAACAAAATATTAATTTTAATGCGTAACTTTTTTTTTACTTCAATGAATTAGTAAAAAATATGTTAATGCTATGTTTGGGCCAAGTTACGTTATCGACTGATGAGTGACGATTTAAAAAAGTATGTGGTAGCATGTACCTACTTTAACATACTAAATAATAAACTGCGTGCTGCAGTTCTGGATCTTTTTAACGTCTTCGATATGGTTCACTGCGCATGGAAGTATTCTGCTTGTTTGACTACCGGGTCAATATTATTCTTATCCAACACTCGTCATCTAATGTTATATGAGGTGATGTGATAACACATCGACGGCTGCTAATATCAGTACCGATGCACCGTTTCCTGCTGAGGAGAAGAGTGGCTTTTATACGAAGCGCAAAACTTGTGTTGCTGAAGTTAATTATGTTTAAATCACGATCCAAACAAATTGTCTCATATAATTTTCTGCGAAGAATTAAGGTTATCTGCATCCCTAAGTAGGTTCGTAAAGCCACTTTCACGTTGCGCTATGCAGACAGTGCGTTTAAAAATGTATCTTTCCGATAAGGTATTACCGATTGATGCTCAGGTTGTCGTGCTGTAGGAGAGTGCATTTAGTTCGAACCTGTCATTTATATAAAAAAACTGGGGTTGGAATTTAAGTTCGTGTCTTGTACGATGTCCCAATTTGGATCTCAGCGCGTTCTTTAAACTCGTTTTGTCACAATACATGTATTTCAAAATCTTCCTAGCTTGCACGCACGAAGTTTGAATTATGAAATATATAGTAAAATGAATACATCTCAATGAACGTACGTATTAAAATAAACGATGTTGTCGTAAAGGGTCTAATAAAATGAGGGGTAGCAATAAAATTCATGGTAGCTGTGCTATATAAAAAGAAAATTCACTTTACGTACATTTTTGTACTGAAATACATAAATGAAATTTTGCCCGCCAAATAAACCTTCCATTATTACGAACGACTACAAAGCTGTAAATTTAATTAGACACGTTAATTTTCTCCCTTTTCCGACACAAAAGGCAAATAGTGAGAGAAACTGTCCCATGCCAAACGTACACCAAGAAGTTTCTTAGAGCAAGGGCACTGATTAACAAGGTAATTTTTTTTGGGGGGGGGGCGGAGGGAACGAGGATAGGTAATTACGTGTTGTATTTTGTGTGATATGACTCAGTATCTGTCAAACATACATATACATTATGTCACTAGTGACTTCTTTATCTTGGTGCGGTCCACGCTGCTAAAGGATTTTTAATCCCGTTATTATTTCAGTGCCCTGAAAACTGTAAGGAAATAAATATTTTTAACACGCAAAAAAAAAAAAAAAAAAAAAAAACTCGAAATCACCAACTCGAAAATTTGCGTCTGTGCGTGATACCTGTGGCAATATATTTTCTGTTCTCAGTTCAAATAAATAAAATGGTCTCTGTCCAAAATCTATGTCTTGAGTGGTGACTGAGCTGTACTTAATGTTCCTTCATACTCTTTTTCCTCTGACTTGTCTCTGTCGGCTCTCCTCATAAATGTTGCCTTCCATTTCGGATTAAAAAATCAGCTAACAACCATGTGGTGACCTTCCAAAATTCCATTTAAAATTATTCAAAACTAAAAAGAAGTTACGTAATTTAATTTAAAAAAATTATTATATTACCTAAAGTGTTTAACACAAGAAAGAGTTGTTTCAGGATAACAATACTTTTTTAATATTATTATTATTTTTTACAATTCTTACTTTGGCTCCTGATAACTCTTAACAGTAAGTTGGACCTGGCGAAAGAGCTGCGCTTGTAGCGTGGTGAGAAAAGTGTTTATTATGCATAAATATTAAATGTATTTCTATTACTTTTACTTACGAAAAGAAGACACAATTCAAACCATGTCATTATCGTTTTAAAAATACCGTTCGCTTATTAATAACATGATTGGCAGCTTCTCAAAAATTTTAAAAATGGCTTTCTGACATTGCTGTAGCTGGAAAAATACCAGCCATAATCGTAAAACAAAATTTTTGAGACCTGCTTTGGACTTCAACACATACTTTCCCCAAATAAAATAATAGGGTCACCATTTAAAGTTTAATTGAAAAAACGCAAACAGTGCATGCTGGTTTAGTGTTATACGTTTAGAAGCGAAGAAACGTTTAACGCACGTATTGGTGTTGGCTTACCGCCTTCCCCATATCCGTGCCTCAACCGAAAAAAAAAAAAAAACCCAAGGTTCTAATAACTCTTAAAGAGTATGTGGTTGGCAAATAAACGTTAAAAACTCCAATTAAAATCTACATGGTTTTGAGAGTCAATAATATGAGCAAATATTTTGCCAAAAAAATATGAATTTGTTAAGCGTGATCTCTTGCACCGTAATTAAATGTACGATATTTTGGCGGCAGAGATTGTTTTTCAGATAAACGTTACTCGAGAAAAATGTTTGCTCAGAAAGTTGGTAAAACCTATTGTCTAGGATTGCTGTTTTTTGTAATTGGCTTTGATAAACCCACAATTTCAAGCTGATGCTCTCAGCGCTGAATCATGTACCATGCCTAAGAGACCAGAAGTTTTCGCGAAAAAATTTTTGCACCACTTTGTTTCAATGCCTTACGAGCATATAGTTCTACTTCATTGTTATTAGCTGTGTATTTATGGAGAGTCGTCTTTCGTTTAAGGGGCTTCCATAGATATGCTGCGTTTGTATGTGTGTGTGTGTGTGTGATGCAGGAGCGGTGAGAGTGCCATTGAAAGACATATTTATGTAATATATTATCGTCTCTCCGCACAAGATACTCATATGGCATGTAGTGCTACTCATATGGCATGTAGTGCTTTACAATTTTCCTTTTTCCTATAGGATTTCAAGCGGTGACCACAATATTTTGTTTGTGGGCAGCATAGTTCAAAGACTAACGATTGTTTCTATAGTTGTGTTTTTTGGATCCAGCTGTTATTTTTTCATATACGGTAGTCTGTGGTGCGAGAGTTCCTGGGTTCAAATCCCGGACCGAGCATGGACGTTGTGTTGTCCCTACGCCTCTCTTCACTATCATCGGATCTTCAGATCTCGTTAAGGGTGTTTAAGGGCGATAAAATCATATTTTTATATATATTTTTAAATAAAATATCGTTAGTTTTGTAGACGATACTTGTGAGTGTAGTTTCCTCTTACAAAGCAATTTTAGCTCGCATAGTTTTCTCATAACGGTGCGTCAAAGTCAAAATTTACTTGTTACGCTGTCATGCAAACAGTGAAAACCAACTGACCTACGTAACCAAACTAGTTCACTGTGAACTTACATCTCATGAGCTACGCATGAAACCATTAAAAAACGCACAATGGCATATTTTGAGTTAAAAAAAACAGAAGTATACAAAAAATTACAAAAATGCAACCTTTTGTTTAGTTTAAAAATTGTTCGCGGGATGTTTCTTAATGTTTTATTACGTAGCCCAATGCAAGTTATTTCAGTGAGAATTATTTCACGTACATAAGTCAACTGGTTTTCACTGTTTACATGGCAGCAGAACATGTAAATTTTTACTTTGACGCACCTTTATGAGAGAACTATACCACCTAAAATTGTTTTGTAAGAGTACATTTCACTTTCAAGTATCGTCTACAAAACTAACAATATTTAATATCAATATGTAATTATGATTTTATCGCACTTGAGCTCCCTTAAAGGGCCGTAAAATCCCCTGACCTCACCGTTACGGGGTTCTACCCGCAAATCATAGAAGTGAGGTGTCGCATTAATCTAGTCATGACAAGCACAGTCAAACGAGAGACGTCGCTGCACTAATACATTCTGCCAGTAACCATGAAGCAGAGAAGGAGATGCGTACGTAAGGCATTGAAACAAATTGTTGTAAAATTATTTTCATCAGAAATCGCCGGCTCTGTTTAGCTGCTGTCAGCAGCAAACGAGGTGCGGGTACAGAATAAAATAAGTTTTGCTACAGAATTGACTAGACGCTGTTTTTATCGTACTCGTTTTCTCTTTGGATTGTCATGATGTCGGAGTTGGTGGACGTTTGGTTGAATTGCAGTTAGTCGGACCTGTTATATAATGATTATACTGAAACGCAAGTACATTTAATGCTGCTTAGGATACAATCACTGTACAAATAAATTAAAGCATTTTGTTGAAATATAAGCGTTGGTTAAATCATTGTCTCAAATTCCAAATGGCTTTGTTTACACGCCTGTACGCCCCGAGAGCTGGTAAACGGTTAAAAACTTCGTTTATGTTACTTCTGATAGAATTATTTCTTCTCTAGTGTTGAGCTTCGAATCGTCACGTTTAGCATTCATAAATATTCAATTTATATACAAACTAATTGCAGAATCTTAAGTATTAGACTTGAATCTACATGGCATTGTTTACATTTCTGTAAGCCCCGAAAGCTGGTACGATAGCAACAATGAAACACGTCACATTTTCAGCTTCTGTAAGCATTATTTATTCTGTGACGTGGGCCTAGTCGTCGCTCCGAGGGAAGGATGCGACCAGCGAGCTCTTCGCGACTGCTGTCAAAGTATAGGTGCCAACAAGGTCGGGGGGACGTCGCGGCCGGCAACTCACAGGACGGCGAGACAGGTAGAAGGTTGTTGGCCCGAGAGGGGGGGGGGGTATTTTGGCGCCGTGTCCCTATGAGGAAGAAAAATAATGGCGCTGCTGGTCGACGTACGACATCGCTGCCGAACCCCGCTTGTGATATATGCCCTCCCGAGGAGATGGTATTCCTACCGTCGAAGACAGCGGCGACGGAGGCGCTTGTACGGAGCTTTCAATGCTTGTCGCGAAAAAAGAAGAAAAACATAGTGCTTCGTGCCAGAGAAGTGACCTCAGTAGGCGCGGTCCCGGTAAGTAATTTAATACTGGTGCCAAATACAGTAGAGGACAAAACCGTATACTGAATACTACCCTGTAGCATTCGCGACGATGAATGGCGAGATTCTCGCGAGTGATACATACATACAGGTCGTTCGAGATAAAGTGAGAACTAAAAATTTTACCTTTGAAAAATATCACTAGCCGTTACTGCATATAACCTAATATGAACTATAGTTGCCTTACTGCTTTTAAGGTTGGCAGCGAATTATCGAATATATTTCCGGGTTTGTTCCTATTCAAATACAACGATACGCAAATAAAATCAACTAAAATCTTCACGATTGTATTTTATATAACCGGTAAATATTTCCTTAACAAACTATACATGCTCGTACTGTCAGCACTAATTGTCATTCACGTGTAAACATCAAGTGATGTGTCCAGACAGGTTAGACATTTCCCATCGTTTGCCGTTACGAGCGGAAAGGTACGAATTGGCTGAAAATAGAAATTTAGCAGGGGGCCTATGCTCGAGTTTTCAGTCGTATGTGATTTGGAAGCCGAGTGGTGTTTTTTTAGGACATGGAGAAACGGTTTCGATTTTAACTTAAAAGAATGAAAAACCGAACGATAAAAGAATCTCTCTGTTCTGAACAAGACCACTCGGATTTTAGTTCGCATGCGATGAAAACTGGAGCATAGACCTCCAGACTCTTTTGAGTGCTCAAATTATTACGAACCGCCTATATTTGCTGGGCGATAAAAACAATAATATCGTACGAGGATGGTACCCGAGGATCCAAGCGCACGCCGGTTGCAGACTTTCTAATGGTATCGCTTACCCCGGAAGATGACAGAGGCGCTGGAATGATAAGGGCGAGGAAAACGGGAGATTCTCCGGATAATCCGCCGACCAGCTACATCGTACTGCACGAGTCCCACAAGCTAAAATCTGAGGACCGACCCCGCCGGGGATCGACTCCTTATCGTCTTAGTGCGATGCGAGTGGCCTAACCACTTCACCGCCGCGGTCTCCTGGCAAATCAAACGTAATGACGCGAGACTAAAATTAACGGCGTCCGTTATACGTGCTTTGCGGTACACTCTAAAACGGAAATTAAATATAATAGTCACTTATCCCCAGTGATGTCCCAATGGTTTAAGTTTTTGAAACTGCTTTATCAGGAATCGATCGAAAGCGTATATCGTATGAGTGAGATTAATTCACTTATTGAAATAGTATGCTTAATTAATTGTAAAAGAAAAAAATTACCAACATGTACAACAATTATGTAATTTTACATTTAATTCCGTTTCTTTCCTACTTGTTTTCCTATAATTCTATTGGGATTTTAACGCAAGATCTTTGGTATAATATACTTCGCAAATATGTTAAACATGTCTACACAACAGCAAGCGAACACTTGACAAATAATAGTGCTACTAGAAAATTGATTTGTAATTGTTAATAGGTGGTAAAATTTAACATTTTTTTTTCAAGCAAATAATTTGTAATGAAGCGAGACTTGTTTTGAAGTAGTGTAATTTCTTGGCGAGCAACAGAATGGAACTTAAAATTACTTAATTACAACTATCACCCAATTACTAATTGCATGCCAACTTGTGTACGCTACATACATTGTGAACATTTAACTAAGACTTATCAGAACATGTAATTCACTTAAAAAACAATATAAAATAAAAATTAGTAGAATGATTTACGTGCAAATTGTAGTAAACAAATGTACGTAGACTATGGCAGTGAACATGTTGATATGCAAGTGTATCTTTGTTACATAATTATACTGATTTTTTAAAATAACATATTGATCAGCGGGAATTGTACTGGTTGCTGTGTAATAAAATAAATGCACTAATTCAGTCTGAAACTTCAATCTATTGTTTCACTTTTTTCCGTCTATATTGACATGGGCTCTGCTAGTTTACGCAGTGAAAAACCTTAAAATTTACTGAATAAGTTTAAATTAATATGCTTTTAATTGAGTGTTTTCTTTGCATTTTTATGTTAATAGAAAGTTAAAATATAACCCTGAGAATTTTCGATATGGCATTGATGAAACCCTTTTATTAGTTTTTCTTATGAGGGTTGTCAAAAGCAAACGTTAAATTTTTCTTTCCTTTGTTTCCAAAGTTAAAAATGTAGGTTTCCGGAGATAGGATTGGAACATACATTTTTCGGCATCATCGCTAATTAAATCTTATAATGGCAGATATTAAGGGCACGCTGTCAGGTAGTTTTCATCACATTGGTGTAAAAATCTCAAAAGTTTTTAAATTATAACTTTGAAAAAATTTAAGCGTAAGAGAAGTCATACGATGCACAATTCTATGTGTAATTTTGCAAAATAATGCGCTGTTTGTTCGTATAAAAATATTTTCCTTTATTTCGGCTGATTTTAGTAATAAAACTGCTGATATTTTGAGTACAGAAATCTGAAAAGTCTATGAGCTTTATTGCTACCAAATAATTAACTACAAATTATGATAATTTTATGACAACTCTACATATATAGGAATTATTTGGTATATGTCATTCGGTATAAAGTGAGCACTAACGATTTAACCTGTGAAAAAAAAAATCACTAGTCATTACTGCTTATAATTCAACATTAACAACAGTTACTTTACTCCTTGTATGGTTGGCAGCGAATTACTGAATATAGTTCCTTGTATTTTCCTATTTAAATACAATTATATTGAAATTAAATGAATTTAAATCGACATAATTATTTTATATAGTTAATATATTTTTTTAAATCAAACTATATGGGTTTTTACGGACTGCATATTTATCTTACAAGCGCAAACATTAAGTGACGTGCCGAAGGAGGTTAGACATTTCCCGTCGTTAGCCGTTATGCGTGGAAAGATACAAATTTGCTGAAAATAAAACTTTATAAGGGTTTTTTTTTTTGAGTGCTCACTTTATCCCGAACCCCCTATACGAAAATTACGTTGCGTTGACAAAAATGTATTCAAAAGTACTGTAAAACTATCTGACAATGAATTACTCCCTTCCCCGACGCTTAAATTATCCCTCCCCCCCAAAAAAAAAAACCATCGAGACCCCTCCAAATCCTCCTGTCTCGTAGTAGCACTAACATATTTGGTCACCTCCAGTAATGTTATCTTGTGAACAAAATTGATATGTAACTTTCAAAGCTTAGTTAGACATGAAGCAGTGTTTGGAAATCTGTATTACACAACGAGAAACAGGACCTCTCAGACTGGCTCGTCTGTCATCCACTCAATAATTAGCTGAACCTTGGCCTGTTGAATCATCAGCTAATGAAGCAGCAGGTACTAGTAAATCCGGAGCTTGTTCGAATGGAGTTCGATGAAATGGTATTGGTTGGGAGCATGTGTGTGTGTGTGTGGGGGGGGGGGATGAGGGATTCCTCATAGCGAATTAGTTAAATACCTTGTCTCGTAAGCTCGCGGGGCGTATTTGCCCCACAGCACTTCCTCTCACTAAATTGTTACTCCCCTCTCCCTAAATTTTTACTCCCCTCTCCCGGGACATGTTCCACCGGTTTTTCAGCAGCGCTCGGAACTTGTCGCGCGAAACAACCGGACAATTTGGCTCGCTAACATCCCGCCCATTTTTAGATGTGTGTGTGGGGGGGGGGGGTGTGGTATCTCAAATTACGAGGGTCACCACTCGACAGGATTAGCTCCCGGCCTGTCAGCACGGCGGGAGGCTAGTGTACGATTTAAGCGTGGGACTGGCCTCGCACTTGCATCAGCATCGTGTAAACACAGCGGCGGACGCATAAAACTAGTCGTTCCCCGGGGATTTGCCTGCGATTGCCCCCCCCTCCCCTTTTTTTCCAACTGCGCGAATTTTGTTTTTGTTCTTTTTCCCCGGTAGAATCTTTGTACTGGCCTCCGTCACGTAACACAGCTTTAAGAGGGCGTGGTACATAATTCAACGCTAAAAGCATTAATCTATAACTGTAGGTTACTTGAAACCAATTTGCGATAGTTAAACAATAGCAATCCTAGACAATAGTTTTAGCCAACGTTTTAAACAAAATTGTTTCCAGTGTTACGAACTTATGAGGCACAATCTCTGACGCCGGAACCTCGTGCATTTAACTGCGGCGCAAGAGATCACCCGTAACGAATTAGTAATTCTGGATACATATTTACTCGTGAAGTTGGCAAATACTATTATCTAGGATTGTCATTGAGTATTTTATCTACATTGGCTTACAAAAAAGCGTAGAAATAAATTGGTGTTTTCAGCGTTTATTTGTCTACCACGCACTCTTAAGGTGTATTAGCAATAGATAACATAACAGTTAGCTAAAGCCCCGGTACACACTATCCATAATTCTGCATCGAATTCCGTACCTAATTCCGTGCAAGTAGCACTGCGACAGTGTGTACCGCAACTACGTTCCAAACAGGATTCCGTACTTAATTCCACAGATAGAGCCCGTCCTATTTTTCATCGTAGTGAATGTTCACGCGCATGAGCAATGCAAAGTTTCAGACACCACGCATGCGAAGTATGCAAGTAGGGTTGCCAATGTGATTTGAACAGAAATTAAATTCTTGTTTCCTAGTTAACAGACGAACATCGAAGTTTTCAAAACCTAAATAATATAGGGTTGTTTCACTTTTTTGTCAATGACACGTGTGACTTACATTGTGAAATAGTTTATGGTAATTTTACAATTACACTTCGTGGATTATAGCAACCAACATCACAAATATACAGGATGTACTGAAAGGTTGTTTACAACTTCATTTATCAATTAAAGGATATTAAAGTGGCATAAAAACGTGTGTTAGGGCTCATTGAAATCAGCAATTGTGAAAGTGTTGTTTGATGTGTATGAATCGCCCAAACGGTTTGTTTTATTTTACCGGAGTAGCATAACTGGAAAATGGGCACATGCTTCGTCGTGTGTGGGTGGAGTTGGAATACAGATTAAATGTCTGGTGTATGTGGAAGTGGACTAAACATCAACCATACGAACAAAATTTTCAGAGTTGGTCTTTTGAATGAGCCCTAGTGCAATTTCTAATGTAACATCAATTTCCTCTTATTGATGTGTGACGTTATAATCATCCTTTCTCTACATCCTGTATTTTTCTTCTTTATGTACCCAAATATGTTAGAAAACAAAGATAAAGTAAACACAAAACAAGATTTTTGCTACATAATTCTGGTATAAAATCGCAATCGAAATTTATAAACAGAGTTAACTAAGTAAATGGGAAGTCAATAAAGACAGTGTGTATCGGGCTTAAGCATATAATACAGGTCATTCGCACAAGAACTAACCTCTATGTTTTATTACTTACTGATTCTCACAACTGCTCAAAAGTGGTCATGTTCATACAGAAGCTGACGTAGGAAATGGCAATATTTCGTTTCTTGTGCGGATGCATTGGACAGCAACCAATCACAGCAAACGATTTACTGAATGCGCGCCATGTTAGTTTAAGCTCCAAAATACACAAATATAAAACAAAGCTAGAATAAGACATATTAATGTTATAAACTACGTTTCTAATGTTTTATCCTGTGCAGTTTATTGGGACTTCGTTTTTATATTTCCTATTATCTTCAAATACGATTGCTCTTCAAATATGTTTAAAAGGCCTTCGGGTGTGTTCCATACAGCAAAGAATGTTTCAGATTCATCTAAAAAAATATCATTGACTGAACATTACAGTAAGAATCCAGTTGTGAATTACTTTTGCACTAGGCTTCTTGGTCATGCACAGTTTCTACTGTTATGTTATATGCCCTGTGCTTATATTTTTTAAATTGAGAACCAACCGTTATTCCTTTATTCGCAACCACTACCTTCCATTCCCTTCTATATTCGCTTCCACCTCCAGTTCACGCATTTTAATAGCACGAGGCTCAGCGTTACGTATCGTCACGAGCTATTCCATAAATCGTATTTCCTCCCCTCCACCCGCACGATGGAAACAGAAATATCACGTAAAAATTTCGGTACTTCCCGTCCGCCCACCAATTCCTCTGCTGACCGCAGTTACGTTCCAATTGATCTTTTTTTCTTTTATTTTATGTCGGCCCGCGCGTCGGGGTATTTTCGTTCGACCCAGGGAGCGCAGGCATAACAAGCCCAAATTGCGATGACGAAGCAGAATGATCCGAATTCATTGTGATTAATCGTTCATTAAAGTGGCCGCAGGCGTGGTGGCTGAGAGGCCAGTCGTAAAAAATGGTTAATAAAATTTGACGTGTGCTTTGTGGAGCCGGCTTTTTCCAGCACAATGCTGCCAACACTTCCCGGCCCTTCATTGAGACGACGTATTTATTTGGCGGCGCTGAAGTTGTAGGCCTTGACGTACGTCGAAGTCTTCATTAATTTGATCGAAAACATCCAAAACATTATTTCACGGATTACCGTGAGGCGGCATAGTCACACAAGGGGATTGGTCTTTAAATAATGACATTTGTTTTTCAATGTACGTAACTTAGGTGTCACTATTTTCCCGATTGTTAGAGGTACGTAAATTTCGCAGATACATTCCAGGTCAGATTGAACGCCAATAATATATACTTAATTGTCATATCTGTGACTTGCGGGCGGCTGTTACGAAACGCGTTTGACTACTGCCCGCCAGTAGTAAATAAGGAAATAATGCGGAGTGCTATCGCTTGCTACCTACTTGTACGGTTATAAGCCAATAGATAATCGATTGTGGCCAGTGGGTGTATAGGACTGACAAGTCTAGGCTGCTGCCAGATGAATCCGCGAAATTGACGTACCTCTACCGATTGTCTATGCCCATGACATTTCAAGGTGTGGAAACATAAAAAGTACATGGTACATAAATCTTTGTTAAATGCATTAATTTGAAAATGACAATTTTCTAGTAGGCAATAAACAAAACACTGGGGAAAAAAGGCATTTCTAGGCAACTGTATTACCAGATTTTTAGGAGAAAATGTTTTGAATGACTTTTTCTAGAACACAATTTTTGAAGCCATTTTGTATGTCATTGTAATATAAAATATTATGGTAAGACAATGTGACACACTGATTTACTCATAATTTGCAAGGTCAGTTTTCTAGGATTGTTTTTTATATAGTTTGTGTATTGTTTTCCAAACCACAAAATTTTCCGTTGACGTTTTTGTGTTGTTTGTGCGTCACTCCCTCGCATAATAGTATTATTTTAATTTATTGTTAATGTTTAAAGGGTCGTTAATACGTTTATTAAATTTGGTACTGGATTTTTCAATAGGAAAGATTTTTACTACGTTTCTAGTGCACTAAATTGAGTTTCATTCCTGCTGCGTATTGTCGTTAAACTATTGTAATTTTTAAAATGAAAATTTTGGCACCGTGTGTATGCAGTAAATTATTTATACGTCGACTCATTGTGCTCTTTTGTTCACATTCCAGCTAAAGAGAATATATTAAGCCATTGTTTTACTGTCGGATTTTTTCTCTTGTTAAACAGTTGCGGTTTTTGTGCATCTGCTTGCATGAGACATGTTATATTTACGTAAAGCTTTTTGTGAATTCGAAAATACATGGTTGTGGTTACACGAGAGGTCTGATAAATGTTAAAGTTGAACACATTCGGCAACCGTGTTTGCTCGAGCTTAAATGAACCTATTTTTGAGGTTTCACACCTAAACCGAATGAAACTGATAAACTTTCTAACCTAAACTCAACAAACATGGAACTAAAATTGTATCATATTTAACTGTTATTGCATTAGCATATACACTATTAACACTGAAAATTCGCGACTATTATTTCTTTTACTGCAACTAGCTACAACTTTTTCTGTGCTTGCAAAACAAATACAAAGACTTTCAAAGTGCACGTTTACTTAATCTGTGCAAAATAAATTGGGCTATGTTCTTGTTTAGAATTCTTAGGTTATGCTATCATACTTTTTCCTTTTTCATTAATATATGTTTTAATGTAATAGTCACAGTTATTGTATATATGTCTGCATGGATGAGTGTGAATGAATTTGTATGTCTTATTTATATGTGCACAGTAAAGCCCACATATCTTTTATTTAAATAGTTAATGAATTGATATTATTACGTGGAACAAAAATAGTTTGTATTTTATTGTATACCAGTGGGTTACGTATCTAAAACATACAGTTGGATTGTAATAAGAATTCTTAATATAGTTTAATGTATTATAAATCATATGCACCTAACTTACATCGTACCTTACACATGTAAGCTTTTTACATGATTTACAGTGTAGTCTAGTTAAATTTATTGCGGTTATGTTATGTACGTAAAATGTTTCTTGCTCTTTGCTATTTTGTAATTTTACTTCCTAGTGACGAGTCTTATGTGACTCATATGATCAGAAAGAAAGAATAAATAAGTAAATGAATTAACAGACTAAGGTGTCGCATGTTAAATCAGCTATATTTATTTCACTGCTTGTTTACGTCGAAGCAGCAGAAGATAATGTCGTTCGAAACGTGTTTAGAATGAATGAGAAAAAGCAATAAAAACATAACAAGTCTGATTTGCGTGTAACCTTCAGTTTAGTCGAACATGTTAAACGTAAACGAGTTAAACTTCCCGTGTACCCGCGGCTGAAATCTGTTTCATCAGAAATATTTACGCCATAAATCGAGCGCTTGGAGTGTTTTAAGTTTCTGTTCTGAACGCACTTCATGTCACACTGTCGAATTTGTTTCACTCACTCTCTTTAAAAAAAAGTTTAAATGTAGTGGGATCACGAAAACGTCACTACCGCGGCCATGTATATTTTAAGAAGTTAGATGGCATTTGTTATCTTCCAATATTTGCGAATTGGGCGGGTTCTGAACTTTTTTTAAACGTTGAATAGCTCAGCCAAAGACTGTCGCGCCTACTGCACATAGAAATGTCACAACCCTCTTTCTGTAGAATGTTGTGTTGAATAGAAAATATTTTACTGTCGAGAAAAGCAATTAGATAATAATTTAAATATATCGACAGTGTGCTGTTTATTTTATAAATTTGTACGAATATTATAAAAGTACAGAAGCTTCTTATATATTAACTATATGTGTATTTTAAATTTAAAATACGTTAATTATTGGATTTTAAAAATTTGAGAAGTTATCAGAACACAATTTTTTGAGGTACTTTTGGTTTCTAACTATTCAAAAGTCATAATTTCGACTTGCACAATTACAAAAACATTCAGTAATAATACCTTATTGCTATTGCTGGAAGTAATCATGCTTATATAATTACCATTATTTATTTATTGAATGAACTTAAAAAAATTGTACCATAGATTCGCAATTATCCTAACATACACTAACATTTACGTTACGTAACACGGTCTCCAAGAAAATACGTGACGGTGTGACAGTTCTCAAGGATCTTATTGTAACCTAAAAACTTTATTTGATAAAAACGTTTGAAGACAACATTTCGTCAAATATTGATATTCCAACTTTAAAGTCAAATAATGTTGGAGACAACGCTGGAGTGTTGTATGTACGAAAGTATGCATGACTTACAAACTTTCATCTACAGCTAGGTGGGGCTGTGAGACATTTAGAATTTTATGTTGATCGTCAACATCTGTCACATGCTGACGTAAGTTCAACATGTCAGTTTGAACGATTCCAACGATATGTCAATGTCGGCCCATGGCATGTTGAGATCGGCCCTTGACCTGTCGAACAACTTCCCAAAATAGTTACATGTAAGAAAATAATATACTACGCCTATATAATGGACTAAACGATATAAAATTATTTTTCGTATCAAAATATCTAAGATTTAAAACGAAAAAGTGGGCGCATGCAATAGAGAATTTACTCACGAATAGCTCACCTTAAGTACTAACAATTTGATTGCACTGCAAACAATATGAGCTGTTGTTAGAGTTAGAGCGTCTTATAAGCATTTTCATATAATAAATTATTTTATACTTTTCAGTCCGTTTAAAAATGTTGTTATATAAATTGTTTAGATTAAAATATTTGTTTTGTATGTCTAAAATTTTGCAACTTATTTCAAACAATAAAAGTTTGTACTGAATAGACAAACAGACAACAAAGCGTGTTAATATTACGTTTTCGTGAAGTTTTAAGCTGTGTTTAAAGTTTCAAGTCTCTAGCTCATTTGGAAATAGGCTTAGAGTGGTATATTATAGATTTGTTTTTATTTACAAAAAATTATTTCACATTTCCCCCTTATTATAATGCATTTTAATTCAGTTCAACTACGTTAAAGTTTCAAATCTCTACCTCCCCAGGAAATTCGTTTAAAATAAATTACAAAATTTATACCGAACAGACAAGAAAACCAACAGAGAACAAATCAAGTTAATAATAACGTGGTTATTTCGGAAAACTATAAAAACCCGTTGTCAGAATGGCTGGGCTAGGAATTAAACCCGGGCTCTCCCAAACACGAGTCCAGTTTTTAACCAACGCCATACCTCGATAGGTCGTAAGTGATGGTAACCCTTAATGTATCCGCGAATGTGTCCTACCACTGTGATTCGGGTTTGATTCCTGGTGGGGTCGTTCTAGATTTTCGCTTGTAACTTGACCGTTAATCGGAGGATTTTCCCGGGGTACTTTCGTTTTACCTTTCCTTGTATTCCTTCGCATCAGCCCTCATCAGCGCTCAAGACTTTTCTGAGCAAACTACCTCCATTTAAATCCACGTATTCGCGAATATAAATGCCTGGTAGTTATTTAACGAGTTCTAAAGGCATTCTCTGATACCGTAAAACGGGGTGATTAGAAACACTGGGGTGAATAGAAACACAGATAGAAATAAATTCCTAGCTTACACCTTTAGCTTAAAATATATATAATTACTATAATAGTACTGTTTGTCAACTGTTTTAACTAGCCTACTTGAAAACAGAATTTTAAAACAGAATTTGTACCGAAAATTAAACTTTAAAATTGTATTTCTATTCACTGTTTTACGGTAGTATGCGAGCAACTCTAGCGATCGTAAGGGTCAAGTTTGGAGCATTTGTGGCGCGTGAAAGGCTGAGCCCTCAACTACGGAACCGTTTTGTACCAACCAAGTTTATAACTGTACATATATACAGGGTGTAAGGAAATTAACAGCCCTAACTTCGGGAGTGTTGAAAGTCATTATATGAAGCACCTTAAAGAAAAGGGAGTTGTGAGCCTTCGAAAAATCTAATTTTTAACAGTAGTGATTTGTGAAAAAAAAAAAAAATATGTAGGAGTTAAATTACTACTCTGTGAGTTATGTTAGTCTTATTGAGATCTTTAACCTGTAAAAAAATTCATCCTTTTAAACCTTCTTCTTTTATGAATATAATGGTCTAGGGGGCCACCCGCATTTATAAAATTAGTTTGCTGTCAAGTATTTTGAACATTTTATGTTGTCTATTCGGACAGTACATCGTAAAGAACAAAAAAGGTCCCCTTCTTTCCTAGAATGTACTCTTTACGAGACAAAAGCACATAACTGTTGCTGTGATAATAACACAGCGCCTGGCATGTAGGCAATAAGTGCTACTTCCGCTAAGGAATTGTCTTCTACATTCACTCAGGAAAGTGCAACCTGTGATGCAGCTGTTTCAAAGCATCTCGCAAATTCCCCTAAGTTTAAAAAACGTAGGCTCGGATCGGTAAATTTGGCAACAAATTTTGTTTTGCAGCATTTTTACAAGATATATTTTTTTTACGAAGAAAAAAATCTACGAATTTTAGAAACAACTTCAGTCGCAGAGTTGTCTTTTAATAGCACTTGGTGTATGTCGTTCATATAAATGAATATATAAACCAATATAAAACGCATTGTTCATCTTCAGAATTAACTTATGGGTTGTTATGTTTGTAAAATTCATGGCTGTTTATCTCTACAAAAATTAACATTTTGTGAAAATGCGGCAAAACCAAGTTGGTTGAAAAATTTACCGAGTCACGCCTAAGTTTCTTTAACTTAACTTAGGTAGATTTAGCGACATGCTTTTAAACAACTGCATCACAGGTTGCACTTCCCCGAGTGCATGGTGCACGAACGAGACGATTACTTGACGAAAGTAACACTGTATTTATAAGCGTGAAACTTATTTTTATTAGAAAGAAAATATGCATAGTGTGTCGCGAGTTGTCTGTGTCACGGGGATATCGCATTGTCTATTAAATACATTAAACCCAATTTCTCTGAAACCGTCCATGCTGTAGCGTTGTATTTTAAATTAATAACACTGCTTACTTAAGCAGATAATGCATTTCATAATGCGGAACGTCAAGTATTTTAATGGACACTTGATGTGCCAACCCTTATTTTTTGAAAGGCGGGGTTGATACTAGCAAAAATTACTATGGATTGAACTAAATTTTCAACACGACATTATACCGTAAACTCTGCGATTATGCTAAAAAAAATTGTGAATTCACCACCCCAGTGTCTGGGATTGATAAGAAAGTAAGTATGGTAAAGGCAGTTCGGAATAAAGTGAGCACTCGAAAAAGCCCTGCTAAAGATCTATTTCCAGCCAATTCGTATCTTTCCGCGTGTAGCAGCTAACGACGGGAAAAGTCTAGCCTCCTGTGACACGTCACTTTATGTTTGCGCGTGTAAGATAAATTGTTCAGTCGATAGGTACCTATATAGTTTGATAAAAAAAGACCTTTATATAGTTTGATAAAAAAAGAAGTTTGTTAATTATATATAATACAATTATATCGCTGTCGGTTGATTTTGTTTCAGTAGTGTTGTATTTAAATATGAATAAACACGGAACTATGTTGTGTTATTTCGTTGCCAACCATACAAGCAGTAAGGTAACTATCGGTAATGTTGAATTATATGTAGTAACAGCTAGTGATATTTTTCAAAGGTTAAATATTTAGTGTTCACTTTATTCCGAACGGCCTATAAAATTGTTTCCAAACATCAGTTATAGCGTTTTATACAGCTTTAGGAAACACTCATAAATATATGCTGATATAACTTTGCTTGTATAGTAGGCCTAACAATGCTCAACATTATTGCTTCATTTACAAGCTGAAGTATCGTAAGTGTCATACACTGTGGTTGGGTTGAAAACTTTCATTGCTATTTAGGAAGGTTTTTTACAGTAAGTTCACATACTGTATAATTCATTTGAAACAAATACACGGTTTACCGCCACATTTAAGGGAATGTATACACCGTCGGTTACATAGGCTATACGTCCCATATTTGTCGTACAGGTTTTTTTTTGTGAGTAATCGGTAATTTTAAGTAACGCGTATAACATGGATTGTGATTGTTAATAAGAAAACGGAATAGCTGGAACACGCTGGAGAGGCGCCAGACATGATGTCGTGTGTACAAGTGTTAACTTAGTGCTGCTTGTTTAAACAGATAGAGAGGAAAGTGAAAAACAGTTAGTTCCATGGTCCTGTAAGCATAAGACAAGCCCGGAGGTAAAGTAAACAAGTTGTTGACACGGGTCAGTATTTCTGGACGTGTTACTTCTCAAGTAGAGTGCCGTAACAACCTTTTAAGAGCCCGTGTCACAAATCTCATAGACTTCTTCGTGTTTTCTTTCTGAATAAATATTTGTCAATATTTATTATAAAATATTTCAATAGGGACTAGGCTCATAACCTTATCTATCACCACACACATTATATACGAAATATTAAATCGTAACTATCTAATAATTAAGAGCAGTGGCTAGATAACTCGTCTTCCACCAAGGCGCATGTACGAATCGGGCCGGACGATGCCGTTGTTAGGCGGGTTTTCCCGGGGATCTCCCGTTTCCCCCGCCTTTACACTCCGGCGCCACTCCATACCCTCCTCATATCACCCCTCACCAGCGCTAAAGACCTCGATGTTAAGCGCTGACCAAAATCTCTCACTCAATCTTGGTCTAGTCTTATTATCTTTCCTATAATCGATAACTGCGATGTGGTATACCCAAATTTAACTAAAAATTTCACATCAAAATTGCAGAGAGTACAAAACACACGCATACGAACTATAATATTGAGACACGCAATCATCTTTCTTCTTATTACGATTAACTTACATGGTTACGTATTGACAACAGGCCTCAGTTGAATCGCTTAGCCTTAGTTTATAAAATTTTTAATAAATCCGGTTCTGACTATGTGAGCAACCATATTGTGCAATTAAGGGAATGCCATAGATTCTATATTCGCTTAAATAAATGTGTGCGGCGGTGTATACCAATCAATAAGACTCATGTTCCATTCAAATTATTTCATAGTATCAGCTTCGCGGGTTTGAAATAAGACACCGCCATACATAAGTAGCTGGAGAACACTATCAGCATTTACACTAAAGGTCGCAAAAAACATTAATTGTCGCCAATGATTTCAATATCATACAAACTACGCAGTTAGTTATTCATGTTAATGTATGTTTGCGAGTGTACTTGTGTATACACGTGGATGCTTGATTGTTGTTTTGCGTGAGGTACATGCATTGATGTGTGTATCCTCGTGGATTAAATAGCTGACATCATATTACTGTACTTTATTTCTTTGTATATTAATAATTTTTATTGTTTGATGAATTATTCATTCCGCTATTTCTTATTTAACAACCTGTTCTTACATCTCTATTTTAATTATGTATTGCCAAATTTAAATATTACTTTAGATTTGTTACTTTACGTTTTGGACAATGACTCATTGCATCTATTTGTGTATCTACCGTAAGAATTGTACAATTCGTTAAGTGTAAGAAAATACTTGGCACCTTAACTTCGCCAAAATAAAAACGTAAAAAAATATATATAGTTTTAAATTAAAACTTAATATTAAATATTTTCAACTTAATTTACCATACAGTAAGCCACTTCGCAAGGCTGCTGAGAAAGTAAACTGATACTAGTACAAATCTGTTATACCTACCAGTCTTACCACAGGTAGGATTTTACACTTCAACAAGTAGATGTCACAGGTTGGCATTTTTATCCAGGATTAAACATTGTATGAAAAACTGTTTTATCGGATTCCAACGCGCGGCCGCAAGTCGTCAGTCAGCATATATTTTGTTTATTTTTTAAAACATTCTAATCGAAAAAATGTGTAACATGACGCCTCTAATAAATCTCGCGGCGCGCATAAACCTGTAAAACTCTGCGCGATTAATAACGCAGATTAACGGCGATCTTGGATGCTCGTAAACCAGAATAAACCGGAAATAATAATGATGGAATTCGCCCCCGTGCGCCCGCACACAAATCGCGATCACCGCTGGTTCGCGGGTCCGGCAGAGCTTTATTTATGAGCGAGAGCACGACAGCGCCATATATAAATATTTTTGTCTATGGAGAAGGGAAGGGCGGGGGTGTAGTGGTGGAGGGGTGTTGAACGTGCCTCGCACATATATGCACGTACTGCTGTTGTTTTATCTCTGGCCGCATACCTCCGTGGTATGTGAGGTAGAGACGTTGTCCTCTCCATCAGCCAATCCTTACTGCTTCTGCCTCCTAATCTTCCAGACATGTTGGACCTGTAAAAATTCAAAAATTTATATTTGTGCCAAACACTGTTCAACTTTTACACATCAAATAACATTTCATTTCCCCAAGTAAAGATAATTAGGTCCCATAGTTTTAATATAATCACCTATCAAACTCACAAAATGGTCGTGGCGTTGTAGCCAAAATAATAAAAAATAGCTACCTTGCAGAAACAAGATAATTCATATTGATACTTAATCATGTGAGCTACTTCAAGACACGTTTGTAAACACAAAGCGATACATTTTTGTACTTTTTAAAAAATTGATGAAAGTGAGTACATTTTTGCATAACTTTGACTTTTAGTTACT
Source organism: Medauroidea extradentata (assembly GCA_003012365.1). NCBI lineage: Eukaryota > Metazoa > Arthropoda > Insecta > Phasmatodea > Phasmatidae > Medauroidea > Medauroidea extradentata. The sequence goes on from PNEQ01114312.1 coordinate 40,867, forward strand.
ACAGAAATTTTTCGAAACTAACTTTTGTCGAACATGACATAAAATGCATTGATACGCTGACTTTCCGTTCCTGAAATTTTTAATTCATTAGTTAGTTACTTTTATTTGATTTTGGCTACACCGCAATGGCCATTTTGTGACTTTAATGAGTAATAGGGAAAATACCTATTTTTTAATTTTTTTTTGTTTAAAAGTACGTGGTACAATACTTTCTTTCATTGCGTCTGTGTAACTCCAGAAAAATTTTAATGAAATGAGCAGTCTGTTTTGCGCGGCAAAAACGTAAACCGCCATGTTTATGTCCCTGTGACGTCACGATACTGTAAATTTTCATGTAACACACAAACGACAGCAACATACGTTCAAGTCGTGAAATTGTGTTAAATAAAGTAGTTTTTGCGGTAAAATCGAGTATGGCTTGAATTTCGAAGAGTATAAATGTGGATAATAGTTCGTTTCGTAGTAAAATTCAATTTACTCGGAATAAAATATTAACTTGAGCGCCGTCTGATAAATCAAGGCGTACTGCATGGTTTAAGCTTCGAGAAGAGACCAAATAGCCTGCTGTTAACGACAAAAATACAGTATACATATGTAATGCTGTATTATGTACAACATGACACGGTTAGCATAAAATAAATAAGTTATTTTAAGTTTAAAATTACAGTCAATAGCGTGCAGTTTACGACGAAATCTCTGGAGCTGTAGTGTTTTGGCTGTTCCATTGGCTGTGGCAACGTCATTAGCCAATAGGCGAGTTCAAACACCCGTGATTGGCCAATAATTCGAGGAATGGGTGGGGTCTTACGAAACTTGCCCCGAGATGGCAGCACAGCTGTCTCAATGACGTTCACTAGAAACGTAAAAATTACTAAGAGAAAAAATGTACTTGTAATAAAATAATTGATCTGCCATATTATTTTACCGACTCGTGCAACAAGATTGTACGATCATAGTCTGTGCCAGGTTTGGTTAAACACATTCCAAATATTAGCTCGATAGGTTCACTTTTTGTACGCATATATGAACTTCGTTCGTCTGACCTTTCAAACCTAATGATAATATATCGGATCTGAAACATTAAACTGAATTCGTAGTAAGTTATCTCTCTGGAAATTAAATTAAATTTACATAAACTTAAACGTACAACTAAAACGTTGCAATGTGTTAGAGCTAGGCCTACTAATACACTGCTGTCTTCACTCGTTTAAAATCAACTCAAGTGAAATCTTCGTTGTTGGCTACCAAATACACAACCACGCATGCCCAAACAACGGGTGAATTCCCAGAATTAACTTTTACGTACCCGGGTTCGCTATATTTGATTAGTTGAATAAGTCGTTGAAAAATTCCAATACACACAATAGTACCTGGCGTTCGGTGGCTAACCAAAACAAGTAAGACTAAGTCATAAATGTATCAGCCAATAAGAACGCGTTTTCAATGTTTGTGACGGCGTTTGAAAATACGGCATTTTAAAGCTGAATAATTCGAAAATTACAATGTTTACGGAGCTATTGCTCTGCCTGGCTGCATTTAGTGCCGAAATAATTCGAAAGAATGAGGTAAATATTAAAATTTTTTTCTATGAATTTTCCCTATTATGCAAAAACTATGAGGCCTAATTTTTTTATTGGGGATATGACGTGTTATCTGATGTGCAAAAGTTTAACAGTGTTTGGCACAAATATTTAAAAAAAATGAAATTTTATGGGTCTAACGCCCTTAAGAGGCTGCGTCGCTGCTTTTGTTAATATATTCATTAATAGTTAAATAAGAAAATGAAGGATGTGACTAATAACCGGCAGTGTTTCTTTATCGAAACATTACATTTTACTGTTACATGCGTACTATAGGATGAAATCAGCACTGGGAGTTATTTACTGTGAGAGAATATTTATCTTAAAATTTTAATTAGCTTATTTATTTCACATGTACTTTTCATTTTTTGAATACAATGTACGTAATTAAAGGTAAAGTAATTAACAGCTTCCCTATTGAAACATTTGCAGTTAAATCTTGCCAAGATTTCAAAATGGGAGGAATTAAAAATTTCGTGGTAATTTTTTTACGCCAAAACGATAGCAGATATCATAAATATGTTCAGCAGTTTTTTTACAATTATCTTCTCCTTGTTGGCTGATTTTTTTCAAGGCAGTAAATACTATGGCTTTAGCTAACTATGTCAGTAACGGAATTCTGCTTAATTTACTTTTCAGTCGAAACCGGATAATTTTTTGTTTTGAATAAAAGTAGATATCACAGAAAAAGCAATTTTAATGGCGCGGTCTACCGCAATTTTCATCACCATTTTTTTTATTTTTTATTTGTACCAGATATTTTTTTTCTTATTTAAGACACAAAATGTGACTAAATTTGGCTCTTGTAAATTTTTTTTATCTCACATAGTTTTCGCGTAATGGCGTGTTAAAGTCATATTTTTGCATGTTTCCGTTTTAACGACTACACTAAAACCAACAGATATACCAAACTCAAAAAAATCACAGTGTATAAAGACATTGCAGGCTACAATGACATGCTCATAAAATTAAAGAATAAAAATTATTTGAATTTTAAAAAATTGCTGAAACTAAAAATAAAAATTTAAAAAGTTCAATAGTTTTTTTTAAATACAAATAATTTTTATTCTTTAATTTTATGAGCATGTCATTGTAGCATACAATGTCTTTATTCACTGTGATTTTTTTGAGTTTGGTATATCAGTTGGTTTTAGTGTAGTCGTTAAAACGGAAACATGCAAAATATGACTTTAACAAGACATTACGCGAAAACTATGAGAGATAAAAAGTTTTCGTAAGAGCCAAATTTTGTCACATTTTGTGTCTAAAATAAGAAAAAAATATCTGGTAGTAATAAAAAATATAAAAAAATGGTGATGAAAATTGTGGTAGACCGCGCCTTTAAACAAAACTGCTGAACAGTTTTTTATATCGTCTTTCGTTTCAGCTTAAAAATATAACTATCGCAAAAACAGTGAGAACACGAGAGCTCGGCCTTAAATTAAGATAGTGTGTTAGAAATTATTACTTCTCAGTGCGATAGTTTTGAAAGAAAAAAATTTTTGAAGCACAAATTATCATATGTGACATTTTTTTTTTTAGGAATGTTGCGACATTGAGAAATTATTTGATATATAACATGCAATGTTATAATTAAACACGCTGGAAAATCGCTGGAAATGTTGAATGTTTGCTGGGCTCCAACGTGCTGTGAATAATATCGACGGTTTTATACGGATATTGACTATTTCTTAAGGTTCCTGTCTACCTGTGCTTGAAACGCATTGCAGCGAAATACAAGTAATCATATTGGGAAGAAACATCTCAACGCGCATTACGTTTGTACATCCATGAAAAGAAAACACATTTCAAACAATGTTTCTACCAGTTTAAAAATTAGGATCGCTTATTGGAAACATGATTTTCAAGGCCCTCAAAATGACTAAAAACAACTTTTTTTAAACTGCTGTATCTAGGAAAATCCAAACGGATTCGAAAAACACTAATAGAAATAAGCGGTGGAATTTGAACCATAAGTATCGCAAATAAAATAACATGGTCACCACTTTAAGTCCCATAGGAAAATGAATAACAGTAAAGCTCTGCGCGCCAGTTGCTGGGTTCGCGTGTAGAGGCCATATTGCCTTACGTACGCCGACCGACGTCACTCTTAACGCTCCATCGGTTTTGTGCCTCACATAAACCAACACAGCCTACCTAGATAAGAACCTTAACTGAATAACTGTTTCTCTCTTCTACCGGCCTACTTAGAACTGTACAACTTTTAAGGGGTATAGAAACGTACGACGTCGAGTGGACGATTCGAATACTCTATCGTCCATAAAATCTGTACTACTAGATCCTAAAATTTGATGAGATTTTTTTGCCGAGTAGATATTTTATCAGCGGAAGTTTATTTAAATAGTACGATGTGGTATTACGCTTTACTTTCGAGTAAAAAATTTTGAACTGTTCTTAGAAAAATAAGGGCTTGACACCACAAGATCTACAAATATGGTAAACTTGTAATTTTTGATTCGATAATATCTAGGCCTCTATAATAACATAATTACAAAAATACTCGCGTTTTAATTTGAAGATAATTTTAACATCAGTAAACCTCTCGCGCAGAGATTTTCGGATACCGACGTAATGCGACGTGAGTCTCTTGTACGACGACCAAGTGCAATCAAGCACACGAATGCTGTGCACGGAGTATATTATCCGCTTTCATGGCTGCGACCCTCGACACCCGGACCACGGGTAAAAACCGGTATTCGTCTAGTAACTCCCTGTGTACGGTCGCCCGCGTGCTTCCTAGGAAAATAACAATGGTCGGGGGAGAAAAAAAATGAGGGGAGAAAAATTTACGCGGTTATGTAAATTGGCCGGAACTATAAACTAGTTGACTGCTTCCGGAGACTCGAAGCGTGGAAAATTTATGTCGGGCGTCGCGCCCGGGTGCCAGCCGTGACGCGAATGTACACCCGTTACGGGTTGTTCACACTAAAGTGAGCAGTTTTAAACATACGTCAATACTCGTCATGTAAGGTTTATACATTTTCTGCTGCGGTCAAGCGGGCCACGGTGGTCGAGAGGTCAAGACCTCTAGTCTCACACCTAATTGATCCGGGTTCGATCCCCGAGGCGTGTGGGAAACGTGGCGGATGTTAACGTTTGCCGGCAGGTTTCCTCAGGAAACTTCCGTTTCCTTTCCGCCTTTCTCCTTCCGTCGCTGCTCCACAATTTTCACACCTCATCCATTCTTCGGGCCGGATGGGCGACAGGTATGTCTCGCTAGTCGAGCAACTGGCCCAACCCTCACTCAAGTCTTCTCTTGCACAGTTCGTAATGTGACCCTACCAGAAGGCGGGAACACGTAATGGATTTTTATTTTACTCTGTAAGTTAAATTGCAAGGGTTTTGTCTAAATTTCTTGCACAACGTGACGTAAAGTTTGTAATTTCACATATTTTTTTTTATTTTTAAGTTGTAGTCTTTTCCTCCCGAAGGTGGTGTACTTCTTACTGCTTAAGTTTTTAATTGTGTAAATAAGCCCCTCGTCTGACCGCTCTCCATCTTTCTCTCACTCCCCCCCCCCCCGCCGCGCCAAAAACAAGGTTGTAAGAGTGGAAAACATGTAAGATCTCCTGTAGCTATAAGAATATTAAGTAGCCTGTAAACCAATGTAAAAACATTTATCAGTCAGTTACTAAAGAAATATTGTTGCAACTCTTTAAAGGGGTTTAAAATATTTATTAATTTAACGATTTTTTTTGTTTAGAAGTTAATGCGTCAGGGTTCAGTTGACTTAAATTCGCAGTGTACAACATAAAGCAATTCACTTAAACTACTAACTTAAATTTAAGGTAACGTAAAAAATACCTGTAAGTATGAATACAATTTTAATGTTCACATGTCGGTAAACAGGTTTCCATGAAAAACAACGTGAACTGTCGTAGCATGCCAAAGTTTACAAAATAGTTGTATTTTTACAAAAAAAAAAAAAAAAATCCTAGGAAATTGGTTGCAAAAATTTTTTTTTAACAATGCAAAGTATTGAAAATTCGCAAGAAATTAGCTCTAAATAGGCTATACAAAAATTGTTCGTAAATACAAAAATTTTGTTGATACAGTTGTACAATATTACATCTTACATTTGCATTATGGTTTCAAGAGTTAGTGGACGCTAGCTTTTTTTATACGTTCGAGGCACGGAAACGGGGAAGGCAATAAGTCGAATATAACATGTCCGTCAAACACCTCGTCGCCTCTAGGCGCGAAAGACTGAACTAGCGTGCAGTGTTTAGTAACTGTTTTCCAACGGGACTTCAAGCGATGACCCTGATATTTTATTTGTGGAAAGTATGTGGTAAAGTCCAATGCAGGTTTCTATGATTTGGTTTCCCAATTATGGTTGATATTTTCTCCGCTACAGCAACGTGAAAAAGTCATTTTTAGAACTTTCGAGGAGATTGGAAATCATGTTTTTAATTAACGGACGAAATTTTTAAAATCATATGGAGTCAGTTTGAAGTGCGTTTTCTAATCGTAGATAAACTCATTGGAAACATTTTTAATAGTTACACAAGAAAAATACTTTCCGTACCACGCAACAACACGTCTTACGCGCCAGGTCCACCAACTCTCAAGTGAAGACAACCATACCTTCAAAACGTGGATATGAAGTTTATTGTGCTGCTCGTGCTCCAATGTATACAAGAGAACCCCTTCTAGCATATTTGACCCGCACGATAAAGTTCTTTTAAATAGGTCTTTGGTAGCCTTCCCGATCGCATGGCGACGAATGGTGAAATTTGTACGTGGGGTATCCATATTGCGTGATTTCGGTTACTTTTTCGGTCATTGCAGAAGCTAGCAAAAGCAAATACTTTCTTTTTATTATTGTAAAATTCTCTGAAAGAAAGATTTGTCAAGTTTTATCTATACCTAGAGGTACGATAATTTCACGTATTGATTCTAGGTCAGGTTGAATGCCAATATTGTATACTTCACAACTCCGTCTGTGATTAGACGACACGTGTTTTAACACATCTTTGACGATTGCAAGCCAGTGATAAATAAGGAAACATGTCATTGTGGTAACACGTGTTACGGTTAGAAGCCAATGGAAATTTGACTTTGGCCAGTGTGTGTATAGGTCTGAGAAGTCTAGGCTGTTGCCAGATTAATACGTGAAATACTCGTGCCTCTATCTATACCTTGCCATTCTGAAAATGTTGATACATACTGTACATACATTGATACAGAAGTTACCTAACGAAAAAAAAAAAAAAAAACGATTAAATCCAAGGACGGTTGGAACCAATCTCACATGTCCGAAACACTACAACAGTTAGGCGGTCAGGGCTGTCGTACCAGACAAAGGAAAACGTGACAAAGAAGAGCTGGTAGTGTGTGTTTAGCGTGTGAAATGGATCCCGCCATTATAGCGTCAAACAGCAGGGCAGCCCCTCTTTCTCTCGCCACGTCTTTCTCCCTGTAACAGCCAGCCGAGGGCCATAACGGGGCAGGGATACTCTGGAGAAGGAAGGCCGGGGCAGTGGTGAGGGGGGCAGCGATTATTCCGGCCAGTGCATCCTGTGATCCGAACCTCTTCCTAGATGCGTCACGTGATGTTCCTACTATCCCCTGTCTGACGAGTCCCTCCCTTTTCCCTTCCTCTACAACTAACTCTCGTGGCAACACTTCTTCCACGGCGAAGGAATAGCAATCACGCTGTGTCCACCACGCCCACCCACTTTCCTCCACAAAGAAACTCCCCCTTCTCACTCCAGCACGCGCGCGCATCCATTTCCTCTTCCGCTCTCAACACTTTATATATTTCACTAAAAGGGTTGGGCTCTCGCGGGGAAGGGGAAGGGGGAAAGAGGAGGAAACGGCTAAGGGGTAATGCCGACGTTTACGTGCCTCTTCTGCGTGTCAAGCGAGTCCATAAACTTTCGACCTGGCCTATTCCTTTCCGCTATGCAACCACAATTTTTTAAAAATATAGTTCGTCGTTGGAAGACACACTCGAACATATTGTATTAAAGAGAATATATTATTAATTTAAACCATAGGCTACTTGGCTATTTTTTTTTAGTTTTATTTTTATGTGTATAATTTTAATAATTAAATTTTATTGGATTGTGGACATACGCCATTGTTCATGTTTAGCCAATCAAACTTGTGTTGAATGACAAAGTACGAAAACAAACAAGAAAAAAATATAAAACGCACACAATAATATAAAAAAAGCAATCCCAGAGGAATTATGTCAATTTTTTTAAAATAATTGTTATAGACTATTATTGAAAAAAAAAAAATTGTCAGGATTCCTCTGGGATTGGTTTTTTGATATTTTTGTGTGCGTTTTAAATATATTTTTTTCTTGTCCGTTTTCGTACTTCGTCATTCAACACAGGTTTGATCAGCTAAACATGAGCAATGGCGCATTTCGACAATCCAATAAAATTTAACTGTAAACTCCCATTGCAACAAACATCTAAAAATCTCATAATTTTAATAGATAGTAACTATTATCACTGTAATGCGTACATACTTACTAGAAGTATTTGTGACAAATGAAAAATATTTGAGTCCGCCATTTAATATTTCTGATAAATGCTGGCATGTGATACTTTGATGATACTTTGCACTTGGAGGAGGTAACTTACTTTGCATCATACGAGAAGATGGTCTGGAAGAAATTTGGTTATCTAGAGCCGTGTACAGTTGACGCTAGATGCCGCGTCTGAGGTACAGAAGCAGGCAGTCAATAAGAGCTAGACTGGCTGGTGCGCCAACAGCTATGTCACCTTTATGTGCGAGACGTGAGAACGGCGTGCAGTGTTCCTTGTTCCTATGGGACTTCAAGCCGTGACCATATTTTTTATTTATGGAAAGAGCATAGTAAAGTCTGTTGTGAAGATGTTGTGTTGGTAACTCTGTGTATGTATTAATGTATTAATGAGTTGTGTTGGTTACCCTGGCTGTTATGTATGTGGCGTGGAAATGGTTGGAAGAGCCAGTCTGTGTTCTAGAGGTGTATATGAACGTGATATGCAATAAATGGATAAAGATACAACATGGCGCATGTTTCTTGCATGCTTCGCTATTTTCGTTTTACGATTCCTGTTGGTTTTTTTTTTACGCGACAGCAAATATGAAAAAAACCGTTTTGGCCATTTTAGGTGCCCCGAAACCTAGCATGATACAAAAAAAATAATAAAGAAGCATAGTTTTAAATGTGTTGACTTTTCGTAGTTGAAGATATCGAATGTACGTTTGGTAGTATCATTTAAAAAAAAAAAACTTTCTACTAACACGTTGCAACGATGTTCATGCGCTAGCTGTATATAGACTGTTTACAATAAAGTGAGCACTGCTTTAATTTTTCTTTCAGCTATTTTGCATTCATTTTTACTTTTTTTTTCAATATGAAAACTATCATGAAACTAAAATTCAGTGTAAAAGTTTCACCACACTGAAAACTAATCACCTTTGCCCTAAATAAAACACAGTTTTCTGTTATTACAATTGTTGAGAAGTACTAATTTTTAAGTAAACAGCCTATAGGACACTTAAGAATTTCTCCACCAAATTGCAACAGAACCAAAATCTTTAGTGGAGCTCGTAAGTTCGGCACTTTAAAATACTAAAAATGATGTGTTCAGGAAATCTTTTGGAAAGTAAGTCGTACGAACTTGTTTAAAAAAAAAAAAAAATCTGTAGGTAGTTTCTAAAAGTGAACAGTATCCACTGCCAGGAAAAGTTGACTGTATGTCGCGAACATATTTTGTTCCAACGTGATCTCGAAAACGCTGCAGTTTCTTGCCAAATGTATAATTTGATGATATATGTGTGAAACAATGTAGGCCTAGCTATCTGCAGACCAAATAGAGGCGTGAAACGTTGCAGTTGCGGTATTCTTATTGGCTCAGTCAAATAGGGATACAGCTTCACGTAGAGACGAAAGCTTTGATAAGCTGAACGTAAGTTGAAACCCAGCAAACAATCAAGTTTTCCCGCGGTGAATCATCTGTACAAATTTGACATAGCACCTTTGAAATGATCTGGTAAAACGGCTGCATTGTACTGCAAAATATGTGCACCGACCGTTCGCAATATGAGCTGAAAAACAAGACGGAGCACTTTGAACACTTCTCTTAAGCTTTGAAGCTCAGCCAATGAAATCAATAAAACTTGGAAACCTGTTCGTATATTTGTAATTTATTTAGTGACTAATTTTACGTGCCCACGAACAATCTAACAGTCTTGGCGAAGGCAAGCCATGAAAAGAGGAAGGAATCATTCAGGAATTAACGTGGAGTGATTTTGGAAACCTCTTGGAAAACCGAACCCAAATGGTCGGAACAGGAATCAAACCCGGATCTTCTTAAATACGAGGCGACTTGACTGTTTACAACGAGTGTGTTTGTCTACTGAAATATACAATAGATAGAGGCACAATTGTTTTGCGTATTGATTCTAGATCAGGTTGAACGTCAATAACGTATACTTCACTCTTCTGTGATTAGACGAGAGCGGTTTTAACACATATTTGAGGACCGCAGGCCAGTTATGTATAACGAAACAAGTCGTGGGAATATCGTGTGCTACGTTTTTGTACTGTTAGAAGCCAACGGATATTCGGCTTCAGCCGATACACGTATATAACTTAGAGGTCCAGGCCGTTGCCAGATGAATACGCGAAATACTCGTGCCTCTAACAATAGATTAGACACACAAAGATTTCGCGAATTTATTTGAGAAAACGTTAGACTTAAAACTCCCATATACGTTATTGACTATCGCGATCGGGCCACTGTTGCTGAAGTTCTTCCACGAGGACTGTGGACCAATAGAGTACATGCATGAAAATCACTCTCAGACTCCCACGTTACTTTGTCACTTGTACGATTGGCCACTCATTGTACTGTAGCAGTAGCCAATTAAAAAGAAGCTGAAGACAGAGGGTACACAGGACTCTCGAGCCTAGCCAGGTGGTCGTTGGACCTGCGAAATTTACGGGTCTGTAAGATTCATCGTGGGAAATGTTGACAGTATATGCTAGGCTTCAATGTAATATATTCACTTCTGAAGCTTTTCTTTCGTTGCTAGGGACCTGAAAATTTTGTGTTTTCATTTGTGCACCGCTATAATTCAAACAACTGTCAGCTCGTGTCACGTGTGAAATTGATGATGGGTGTTCTGTCCGAAGGCAGGTTTAGAATCACGGAAGGCGCCGGGTGTTGGAAATCACGACGTCCTCCGAGGTCGAATATGCGAGGTGATTCTGCGCTGGTTCGCCATTGCCTCCCGTAGTATAGGGGTTAAGGGTGTTCAAGTGCGATAAAATTTTAATTTTATATTTATATAAAATAGTGTTAGTTTTGTAGGCAATACTTGTGAGTGCAGTTTCCTTTTACGAAACAATTTTAGCTGGCGTAGTTTTCTCATAATGGTGTATCAAAGTCAAAATTTGCATCATCTGCTGCCATGTAAATAGTGAAAATCATTTGACTTGAGATAATTGACAGTGGAATATCATACTATGGGCTACGTAATAAAACATTTGAAAAATCCCGCGAACAGTTTTTGTGTTTTAAAAAAATTGCTGAATTTGCAACTTTTTTCCGTACCTTTGAGAATTTTTTTTTTTGTTAAAAATATTACGTTGTGTGTTTTTTCAATGTTTTATTGCATAGCTCATGGGATGTACGTTCACAGTGAATTATTTTGTTTAAGTAGGTCAGTTGGTTTTCACTATTTGTATGGCAATGTAACTAGCAAATTTTGACTTTGACGCACCGTTATGAGAAAACTATGCAAGCTAAAATTATATGTGATAGGAAACTGCACTCACAAGTATCGTCTATAAAACGAACAATATTTCATGTAAATATATAATTATGATTTTATCGCACTTTAACACCCTTAAGGGGACAACACCACCCCAATCCTGAACCCAGAGGAGCAACTGTAAGTGAGGAGTTGACTGCAATAAAGACTTAAGTAAGCTAAGACCTTTCTTCCATGAAACAGTTTATCGTGTTCCATTATATGCATAAAATACACACACCAAGTTTTGAACCGATATCTCAATTCTTCACCAAGTCATGAATTTATGCCTTGATCTTTACTGATACCGCTATTCTATTAATAATGTTTCATACTTAACTGTGTTTATAGTAATTATTATTAATTTGTTTAATGTAAGTACGTACTGTTTATTTATATTAAGCGAAAATCACATGAGAGAGACGTAAAATAAAACGAAACGAAATTCTCCAAAACATTACACCTGCTTTTGTCTCATAATGCACTTTTCTCACCGAGGCCTTCATTCCAACTTTGTTTTTGAAGCACTGTTTCGTTTTATATAAAAAAATGTTGACCAGCTTTTAAAACATGACATTTCAATCACTTTATACAAATGCACCAATAACATGCAGTAGTGTGTTTTTCTTACCAGTCTATTAAATGTTATATAGCCTATGCTCATTAACTTCTTTTGTTACTGAACGTACTCATATTTGTCATTCATTTTGTGGTCTAATCTAAGCGCAAAGCATTTTTTTCTTAGTGCGGTATTCAGCAACAAGATACATTTTTGTAGCCGACTATTTTTTGTTGCATTCAGATGTTTCTTTGTTGAACTGATAAAACCGCATGGCAGCAGCACGTGGCCCAGACGATGCATAATGACGGGGCGCATGTCGGTGACAAGCAGAAAACAAGTAATTAGTTGGCTAGAATGAAAAAGTAACGATCCTCATATACTATGACGCTGGTGAAGAGATAGTGGTTGGATTGGTTTTTATTTGTCGGTTTCATTGTGGAGGGGTTGACGAGTCACGTGGCAGTTGGCAGGACTGCAACACGACCGCAAGGGCTGAGGTACTGTCCTATTTCACTCTCCACCCCCCACCACTATTCCTTCTTCCTCCATCTCCGGTCAACCCCCGCAGATACTCTATTACATCCCCCTGGCCGATCCGTGACTAATATCTTCCCGCTAGTCCCGACCAACTTCCCTACAGCGGCAGATGCACCACCGCAGCGCTGTCCGCGCGCCTTTGTCCACGCCCGGGATTAGGTTTCAGCGACCGGGTAATTAGGGCTTATGATTCCTGGAGGCTGGTCCGGGGGAGGGGGAGGTCGTCATTGTGCGAGCTTGGTGACTGACCAGCCACAATGTTGGTGGAAAAGGAGGGGAAGAAACACACACCCCTCCCTGCTATACCCCAGCAGCTGCCGTGACTCCGTCAAAGCCCCGCAATCGTCCCTATTCGTCCTACTGACGAGAGAAACCAAATTTTTAAACCAATACACAAAGCTTAATTTTCTGCTGTGGTCACGGCGATTTCGTAGGAAGCTTCGGGATGTATATACACTCTGTTCCGTAACTTCAGTACAATTTTAATTACATTAAGAGGGCGTGGTAGATAAATAAGCACTGAATTCTACATTTCAGATCTACACTTTCTCAAAGTCAATATAGAATAACTACATAACAGCAATCCTTGATAATTATATTTGTCAATTTCATGAGCAAACATTTACCAGAATGAACAATTTGTTAAGCGTGATCTCTTACGTCGAAATTAAATGTACGACATTTCGGCGTCGGAGATTGTTCTTCAGATATACGTTATTCGAGAAAAAATTTTGCTCAGAAAGTTGGTAGAAACTGTTGCCTATGATTGCTGTTTTTCGGTTTTTGCAAATTAGCTTCGAGTAACCTACAATTCTGAACTGATGCTTTTAGGGCTAAATTGTATACCAAGCAGTCTTAATGGGATATAATTGTTAATATTTTGTCGTATGTGTCACAGTGCTAAATAATTTTTTTTTTTCCTAAAATGAACTCGAGATGTCTTTTCCCATTTGTACCGTAGATTGTGTCTTGCATTGTGACACATAAAACAAAATGTAAACAGTGTAGAGTATTTTACTGAAATTAAACGAAATTGAGTATATCATATTTCACCCTCGTTTCTAGCTGTGGGCTGTTTTATGCTGTTTTATGCTGGATTAGAGCGAGGTGGTGCAGTGATATAATCCTGGACTCGATTTTTAAAGACACGAATTCAAGTCCCGGTCCGGTCAGCCCGATTTAGGATTTCCGTAGTTTCCCGAAATTGCCTCTGGCGAATGCTGGAGTGGTAGCTAGAGTTGCCAACTGTCCCGTTTTATACAAGATTTCCCGTATCCTGGAGATATACAAATTATCATCTATGGACATAAGAAAGTTTGGTATATATGTAGACCAATATTTTTCCCCCAGAAATTTTGAAAACCAAAGTAAATAGTGAAATAACAATGAAATGAAGTTATACATCTATAATAACGCTTACCATTTTAAATAGCTTTATGTAGTGTATTGGAGAGTTAAATGTTAGAATGAAAATTATATTACGAATGTTTTAATAACTGATATGTCTAATCTTTTAAAGTTATCTGCCACTACCATATGTAATTTGATATGGAAAGTTACGTTGAAGATTACACATCTATTTAAATTGACCATGTTGCATTAAATTTATTTTAAAAATACCGAACTGTAAGTGTTGCTCTGCTGCAGAATCCAGAAAATTGAATGTACAATCAGCCGGCTCAAACGCAAGAGGAGAGTGTTACCAGTTCAAACGGACCGGTTAAAAAAATAGCTAATACTAACATTGCAGAAAAACTGCAGACGTACCGTGACTAAATATGAAAACTATGCTACGTTCAGTGTTCTAAAATTGGTATTACAGTGGCGTGAATTGTAGCCATAGATTCGCCTAGCCTCGGGCGTCTTCAGAGAAAATAAGGTTCTCAGAGTTTGGCCAGGAAGTAAAGACTCTCTTTGTGCTCCATGTTTGCGCCAATGCGCACTTGTGGACTGAATATAAACAATACAAACCGCCACACTCAACGCGACTTACCGACACGAGTCCGTCATTATACTGAACCATGATTGTTGGCAGCAGTGCACTCTGGTGGTGAGGTTGCGTACTTTAGTGCGGGAAGTTTACATTTTATGTACAGCCAAACACAACACTCCCTGTTCTTCAGTTCGTCTTCCTTTGTGTCAGAATTTGCGCGCAATAGTTATACGTAAATCCTCGTATGCCATAGTTGCGAAGCTAGGGAGTAGCCCATCATGCCTTGCAAGGCGGGAAGAGGCTCCAGTTTCTAGCCTATGGCAATGTATGGGAGCTAAGTGAAGTCGCCGGTTTGGGTGTCCCATTATGGAAACCGCCTGTTCCTTAGTCAATCGCAATTCGAAAAAGTTCGTCATGATGTACCTGGTCCAAGCAATTTTATTGTTAATCAATGTTGTTCCTTACATCGCTAACTTGTACTACTCTGAGATGTTTTTATTGTTTAGAGGTGTATCAACACAAGTGTCCATAACCTCAAAAAGGCCTCGGTGCCATGATGGAACACCCAAAAGTCTGGCTTCAACTACGTCACAGCAAGCCATCTCCTGACTATTCCTACCTCCATGGGTACAGGTAAGGATTTTTATAAATTTCGGTTTTGGGTCACTATCTTGAAAATTCCTGTTTCGGGTTCAGTTCATTTGTAGTCATATGTTGCAGTGAGTTGCTTTTGACGTTTGCATTCTTCGTGTTACTGACCCGCCTGTTGCCGAGGACAGACGTATTTCACGAAACAAGTTCATCAACGATAATCACTTTAATTAATTAGCTGTCCCGGTAGCTGGATTTTACCTGTTTTGGAATTGCCTCGTCCCCCGTGTGTGGAGGTCGTGGACGTGACATTTCATCCTGTTGATACGAAGCTTCAGTTATTTCTGCGTCGTGTTGTTTTAAATTCAATTACCGCATGTTCCATATTTACGTCAAATGCACGCAGTTCTTATTGATGACGTTAGAGCGATACTTGTCTGAAGTGAATGTGTTTAAAACACAGTAACCTACCTTGTTTGCGTAGTTGATACGTTAAATAATCGCACATATACGTACATAATACACATATATAATACATTGTTAGTTTTCTTTGAAAATGTTTTAAGCCATATAGGTTTGTTTGCATGTAAACATAAACTTTATAAAAATTAAAAGTTTGTAATTCTGTATTTATAGCTCAAGCTTTTTTCCCTCACACTATTTGTCCAACATAACGAACATAACATAATTTCTTTTGGGAGGTGTAGGAGGGGGGGATAAACGGTGGTGGTTATGTTTAACTTGGCCAGGGCGTCAGTCACGTAAACCAAGGCTTGCATGTAAAATGATTCAAAATGTAATATGGTGTTTTACGTTGTGGTAATTTTTTTATAAAGCGCCTAGAATATCTCGTTGGACTGACAGACTGAATTCAGTTTTTCTAAAGTGTAAAAATAAAAAAGAAAGAAAGAAATCCCGGGGTTATTATTCGCTATTAGCAGCACCTACAATAAAAACAGGAACATTTGTGAAATTTATATAAATATTTCTCTCCAAATAACCGAGGAAGGCTCCCGCAGGACTAATGGTTTTATCTACGAAACGAAAATGCGCTTCAAGCTACGTTTCCATGATTTTAAAAATAAACAGAAAAATTATTTTATTGCAGCAACAAAATATTTAGTTAATATTGACCCTGCAAAATATTTTTGTGCTCACAAAATTCAATTGTTGTCACTAATAAAACTTTGTTGTCACCAAAAAATTTTCAGGGGCACAATAATTTAAATTCTCTAAAGATAGGGGGAGGGGTAAACTTAATCATTGCTGTTCTAATTTTCATGGACAGGTACAATGGTCACCATCTTGGATAATAGCGTTCTGCTAAAATTACCTTTCATTAAGTATTATATTACTCAAGTAAGAACATGTAAAATTATTGTACGTAGAAAGTTATATTATTTAAGGGTTGTCACTGTTTCAAGAATTTAGTGGGGTGTGCATTACACCTTTGCCTCCCCATGTTGTTGCGCCCCTGCGAAAAATTTTGTTTTTACAACATAATAATTTCACTTAATACATAACTCTGCTTTCCGTGTATGGATGGCATATTTAAAATATATTTTGGGATCCGTCAAAATTTCTCTCTAAAAAAAATAATAATAAATGAATGATCAGTCTGGCAAAATACCATCCAGATTTACGAAACAGAAACAGTGGAACATTCATTTGGCTCTATGCCATACTTTCTACGAATAAATATCAGTGTTACTATGCGAGTAGAATAAAAGACGACTTAGAAAATAGTGCGTGGCAATTTAGTACACCCACACAAAGACTGTACTATTCTTGACCCACGTACTATCATAGGCTATGTATATTTTTTCTTTTTTCATTGCCTCTAGAGAGGGAAAAAATCACGTGCGGTCTTTTCTTCAAGTCGTTCAAGTGTGAAAATTCACAATTTTATATTTGTACGAAACAATGCTAATTGTATATATTACTTGTGACATCATTATTATCTTATAGAAGAGTTTTAGTATATATAGTATTTCCAAACCGACATGTCTAAAATCAAAATGTGCATATTACGGCCGTATACACCCGACAAAAACCAACAGAATACTGAAATGATATAATTTACACTGACATTATACATTACGGGTTATATGCTGAATGTTATAAAAAAAATAAAACAACACACTTTATTTTAAAAAAATTGTTGAACGTACATCATTTGATATCAAAAATTTGCGACAACTTTGGTACCCGTATAAACCAAAACCAATTTATTTCAATAAAATATTCTCTTTTTTTTAGCAAATAACGGCATTTTTTCCTGATTAAAAATATGCGACGTTTGTAGATATGCGAACTCAATTCTTTGTGATGTATGTCGGTGATAACATGTGCACATCTCCGACGACGCGACGAGCTGCCATGGCGAGGTGTCGAGCTGCGCGATTAGAGCTGATAGTAGCACGACTCTGCTTTTTACACTGCCCTTGGGTGACTGGTTAAAAAAATTTGTGCGTCGCACATTATGTAGAGACTGTACGGTGGTTTTATTGAGCACTTGAACGGCCTGTAGCTATTAAGATGGCAAGGATTGAAACATTTCGCTAGTTCATCTTACGATGTTGTAGAATACAAACGCATGTTTGTTGCTGGATCATAGTGAGTTAAAAAAGAAGGATTGAGAAATTGAGAAAACGGCTAATTGTAATAAAAAAATCAAGGAACCGGCTAGTAGGCAATCTAATGTCCGTTTCTCGATGAGACATATGACAGTTGACTCTGTTTAACGGATTATTGAAGCCCAGAAAATATTCTACCTCCAACACTGAGAAATGGCGTGGTTAATGTTTGCGACTATTTCTGCAAATATAAACTATAGCAACAGCAGTTCACTGCCTTTCTTTAATTACCTGAACCACATAGCAAGCATTGTTCTTGCAGCTACCAGAAGTTCAACAAATTTGAAGACAGCTTTTGGTTCCATTTTAATTATGTTGTTATTTCCTTGGTGAGTTTTGAGCGTGGTTTTAAGCTAGAACATACGTCGCCATATTAGATTATTAATTTTTACTCACTAACTTCATTTCCACATATATTTCTAGGTATTGGATTGTGTTAAGGCGTAGAATATAACGGGTGAACGCTTTAAATATAATGTTGACACTAACAGAATCCTGAACTGTGGGACTAACGCAATAAATAAATAAATAAATAAATAAATAAATAAATAAATAAATAAATAAATAAATAAATATATATATATATAGGCAATTTTAAAAGAACAGTTTGGACTGTCATATTTTGTGATAAGTGGGCACTGCTTCGCTACGCGAACAAAACACGGCATTGATTTGTGGCGTCTGACTTTCGCTACGTGAGTAAAAAAAAATGATACGCTAAACTTGGTGAGATTTCCGAGTTAATACTTACGATCCTAAAGAGATAAAATTTTGCAAAATTTTAATTTTGTTTGTAAACTGTACATATAAGCTTTGCCTTGTTGCAGAAATAATCGTTACTGTGTGTGTTGCATTGTAGGCTATTATTCTTAAAGGAAATACTCGCAGTACTGTTAAATTTTTGCACACACAAACTAAATGTTAGCATGTGTTAGGCTTGCGCTGGTAAGTGAATTTAACGTTCCCGTACCAAAATTATAATTTTAAAAAAATTAAGTACATTTCAACATGCCTTTTTATTGGGATGAGCTGATTAGCGTAGACTGGAGTTTCAGCAGTATCTCGTCCATGTCTTTGCGTTACGTGTGTGTTTATGTATGTATGTGCAGAGGATCTCCTCAATCACCTGCTTCACCAAAGGAAACACAGAAGTGAGGTAAAAAAAACTGAAAATATATATTAACACATCAAATATTTCACGATATGTTTTACAAGATACCTGTGACTTCCTGTACATTTCTAAGAACCGTAATTTAAATATTTCAGTAAATACAATTGCACAATTCAATACATGCATGTAAATATAAAAAAAAACATGTATACACGATCTTTATACTTAAAGTTCAGAAGTGTGATGGAAATGGCTCTTTCATATAAATAGGCAAAACAGACACTCATTAACTTTGGGTACCTAAGAAATAGTGACTCAAACCCTTGTCCCACCTTGCTGACGCCCATGTCTTCAAGTAGAGTGTGTGGCCGGAGAGTGGTCGCCCAAAGGAGAGGGGAAAGATAAAATCGAAGCGTTCCTCAGGGCACGAAGAACGAGTGGACCACAAGCAGGCCGGGATGCGGGCTAGAAACTGCAGCCTCTTCACACTTCTCCGGGATCATTCGCGACACTTCCCGGAGTAGCAGGGAGGTTTCGGTGGATTAAGCAGGATGAGGGGGTAGGAGATGGTTTTATCTTGCGCTCTCGCGGACTCGCAGACGGCGCGAAATGCGAACTCGCAGGAGGCTCAGCCTGGTTGCATGTAAAGCGGGTCGGTCACGCTCCAGGAACAGTTTTAGTCCATCTCCCCTCCCCTCATCCTAACATCACCTCCCCTCCACCACCCTCCAGGACAGCTATTGAACCCTCCTTCAGTGAGCAACGAGGCCCGGGCACTCGCGAAGAGCAAACTTGCCTGGGCTGAACTCATCGCGAAACTTGCTTGTTTTGGGGATGTGTTTGGGGACCACTTCTCCGACATCGTACACTGCCCCCCTCCCCCCATTTCCCTACTCACACTGTCCTCTTTACGAGACGAAATCGCGCTCCAGATAAACCCCAAACAACCTTCCACCTCCGCTCCCCTTTGCAAAGTCTTCGTATTATGAACGTAGCGTAGTCTTGTGTAAATTTAATGTAATGGTCACGTTTATACAGAGTTAAGTACCCGAGACACTGCCATTTACAGTACAGAAGAAACAACGCCTTCATTCAGCATGAATACCATGCAAAGGCGTTGAAAACTGGTTTTCTGGGTACAATTTTACTGGATAAAAACTTGTTTACTTGTTGAAGAATTGTTTTTCCTAACAACAGTAGTCGCTTAACTTGTAAAATATTAAAATTAACAGTCTTGCTATAGTTTGTTAGGATATGTTGGCTCTCATCCTTTCCTTAGAAATAAATTATTGTTGGCTGTTTTTGATGCAATGCCAGACAACAGGGTGAAATAAATGCTTATGATTTGACATATACGCCTTTCGTGTAGTAACTCTAGACTTCGAAATATTTTCATGATAAAAAAATTAATATATAATTTATGTTTGGCCAGAAAAGTCCGGATTTTCGAAACTAAGTAAGTAGGCTAACATAAAAAGTTCTCCTGGAACCCAGCAAAATCCTACACCTAAAGTGTTAGGAGGCATTAAGATAATTGTTGGACTGACAGCACTGATTCAAGAAGACATTGTGACTTCGGTATTATTTTACGACCTTCCTGAAAGATAACTTTTCATTAGAAGTAACTGAAGTAAAAAAAGAACGTTATTTAAATATGTAGGGAGTTCAGGTGGAACAAACCAGAAGCGCCTGGTGTCCTGCGGACGAGGCACAGCTGATGAAAAATTACGACGGAAGGTATTTTTTACCCCCTTTCAAACAGGTGCGCGTAGCTACATGATTGGCTGATTCCATATTTAGGGTTGAACTCTCTACCCACTCGTAGACCGTCAGTCAGTCCTCGCCGAGTTGCAGACGCGCCAGGTTGTTGCGACGGAGCGCGGTCCGTTACCTCGGGAGTGAACGCGGCGGGCTACATATTTATGGCACCAGCTCATCTGCATACAAAACGTTTCTACAGGTAAATAAGGAGGAGGGATGAGGAGAAGAAGGGCGGAGGGGGCGGATGCTCTCTCAAACAAGGGCGAAGCATGCTCGGGTTTGTGGACACAGGCCTTGATGGGACCCCGGCGCGAGATTGAAGACTGTGTGAGGTGGTGTTGGTCCTCGAATAGCTGATCACGAACCACTGTTGACTCTCTGCCGCCCTGGACGGAGACACTGTAGCGCTTAGCAACACACGGCGCTTGAAATAAACATTTAGATGCAGGGGCATTGATATCTGGGTGCGGGGAGGGGCACCCGTCCCTTGAAATCATCTACGTGTTTTCATTTTATTTTAAATGTAAAATATTTTTTGGCTAAATGATAGTTTATCTAGTGGTCAACTACATAAATGTTCAGCCTCCTCATCATGCTCATTTATGTTTTCATAGAATTCTTCATTCTTAGATAAAGCGTTCCCCTGAGACAGGGGAAAGAGTCTCGGTGCACTACACTTGGCGATAGTGTAAGTTATGTATGCTCATAAGCAAATGGCTACCTCTAAACGTTAAACCCAACCAATGATACTTTCAATGTTTATACTTGCACGGGGACCGTACGACAATAGCCACCATCACAGTTGTCTTGTTATATCAGTTGCACTGCTGGTGATCCGTTACCGATTCATCATGTCACTGAACATTTATAATTCAAACATTTCAACCTCGAAATTTTATTGGACGACCCTTACAATTGGTAGGAATTACTTAATGAAATCTTGCGAACGTATGCTATTGCAGCAACATTTTCGTTGCAGAAAGCCAGAAGCGAAAAAAAAAGAACAGAAAGAAACAAAATAATAATTGAAAACGAACCTATATTGGCAGTAGTCAGAACATATATGTGAAACGGAACTGTGTCATATTACTGACAAGCAAATAACAATAAAACATATTTCAGAACGAATAATTAACTAAATGAACATAGACTACTGAGATACCAAGGGAAATGCAATTACGACAGTTCAGACACAGTGAAGACAAAATTACTCATAAGGCTATGATTGTGTGTCACGGATACAAGACTTGAAGATAACTCGATGACAAAGCAGAAGATCACTGAATGTTTCCTTCGATAATCTTGTGCTGGATATTGTAAATTTTGGGCTGCAGATGGACTCGAATTTAATGATACCCGTAGACGTGAATTCATGAAGGTCTCGGTCTGTCATGTCGTACATACTTAGAGGCCTGAAATATTCTCCTTTTCCTTCGGACGTAAGGAAAACTAAATACAACTGTAAGTTTATGTCATTTTCGCAATTGCTTTGTCATATACTATATTTCAGTGTTGTGTGGGGATCTATTATTATTGATCAAAACACCTACAGTTTACGTCCTTAGATACTTCGGAAACTCCGAATTTGTTCCTTCAGTCCAACGAGAGATGATATGCTATATTGCTTATCGTCCTATATCTTTTAATCGCGACTTACCGCGAATTTCCGCGAATTGACCCGCGAGACGCGTCCACCCTCCGCGGATGTTGCCGCCAGAGTCTGTTTTCTCCGCGGCTTCCCACAAACGTCCGCGGTGGCTCCACGCGACGCGTCCACTCATCGCGAAGGTCGCCACCGGAGTCCCCCTTAACTTTCGCCTCCGCGCCTACGTGCCGAACTCTCCTAGGACCGCCCCCATTTTAATTTTTAGCCAATCGCGTCTCTCGTGGGCGAAGACGACAACAAACCCAGGCATTCCTCTGTATCAATTCATTGCATCTTTTTTTAAATTCGCACACATTAACATTAATATCCCATTGAACTTATTTACAAAATTTGATCAATTTCCGATGAATAATTCTAAAGTTAATATCAAATTGCACTGCAGGGGGTGGACGTAACCACGCCTCTCGGTGCCTTAATTTTCAGCATCCACGCCGCGCGTCCCTCATCAGCTCAAGGCTGTTCGCTCGCTTTCGCCCCATGTTTTCCTAACTTTCCCTCCTCTGCTGTGTTAAGCGTCAATCTGCCGTGACACAATGCCACAATCCTCGGGTCATACTGCGCCTCTCGCCAGTATGCAAAACTAAATTACACAATAAATACTTTAAACAAATTTTTGCAATTGAGTCACATAAAACAAACAATTCTAATCATAATGCAATTTCAACTGGCTTTCTACGACTATCCTAACCGAAATTGTAGTATTTACAATATATATATATATATATATATATATATATATATATATATATAATTTATTTACATTTAAAGGCTTTATACCGGTTACAGCTTCTTGACCTATTTGACAAATCCTGAACGGTCCTAATACAATAATAGAGAAGCAACTATAAGCAGGACCAGCCATTTGGTATCGCAGTGTTAGCGAGCAGCCAATGAGCAGCTGTTATGCTTGCATACACAGTTATTCTTGGGGTCTAGTCTTGAGGTCAGTGAACCCGCGATATTTTCCAGTCTATACATACTTATAGATGATGGTATATAGTGAAAATTTTTCGTGCCCGCGTACCCTTGAAAACAGTGTAGTTTGTGACATGCATGATTGGGTAACGTCTGGCACAACGTAGCTGTCTGTAGACCAAAAATAGGTATAAAATATTACAACAGCGGGATTCTAATTGGCTCAATCAAATAGGGCAACAGCGAAAGCCAGTAATCTTCTGGTAAGCTGAACGTGCGTTGAAACCCAGCAAACAGTCAAATTTTCCTGCGAAAAACTGTCATCTCTATACATACTGCATAAGCAACCAATCTTTACTTTTGTTTAGGACACAGCGTGAGCATCCAACAAGAACGTGCACGATTACCGTACGTCATTTTTCCTTTTCCATTACGTAATACTTCCTAGTCATGAGCACTATTTCTATCATAGTGCTTGCCAAATTTTTTTCCCGTAAATATGTAAAGAAAAACCAGTTCCTTTCACAAGGTTGCGTAATATTCACTGACATTATATGAGCAGGGACTTCGAGTCATGGAGTTAACCGGGAGTTCAGGTGATCTCCAGCTGCGCCACGCGCAATACTTCAGGTCAAATGTTGCGTCCACGTAGGAGGGTGATCATCGTTCTCGGTCGAGAGCCTTGGTACCCGGTCATTTGGAGATGAAATCGACCACAGTTGGCAGGTCTGAAGACGCTGACCAGTAGAGCGAATTTTCTACTTCCCGGTACACAGTGTTCACGGCAGCAGAGGGGTTAGGTTCGGCCAGGCTGCCGTGACGTTAATTCACCCCCCACCCCGGCCTGAGAACTAATTCCTACTCGAGCCCTTGGCGAGGTCGGTCAGCCGGCAACAAAAGGATAATGCCATTACGTACGGAGGCCGTAAATAGCCCGCAGGTAGGGGAAGGGGCGTGAAGGGGATGGGAGGTTATGGAGAAAAGGACGGTAAATCATGCCACCCGGCAAATTGTCGCCTGGGCGCGCGCCTCCTGCCCCGCCCCTTGTCCTAGCGACCCCACGACGTATAAACCAATTCCGGGGAAACTGGAGCTCGGGACGTCTGATCACGTGGAAGGGGAGGGGGGTGGCGTTCCGGCCGGCATTAATGGATTTGATCCGCGGGGGAAGGGCTTATCCGTGGCGGCGAGAGAGATATTGCGGGCAGCTGCTCTGTTCCCCCTTGGTCTCACTGTTGTCGTCCACCCCTCCCCCATCCCCATTACTCCTTTATTCCCTCAGTGGCAGAAGAATTGGGGTGTTGACTCCGGGTGATTCACACGGTGACTTCCCGTCGGATTTGACCAGGTCGCGAGTGCGCACGCGTTCGCAGGGCAAATGGAAACGAGTGTAGTGGAGAGGTTTGACGAGCGCGTAAGGGCGTTCAAGTGGTTAAAACCTATTTACTATGTTACTATCAGAACACGGCAGACGTCCTACTGTACCGAGCGCCAGCTCTGAGTCCCTAGCGGATATGCGATGTTCGTTCGTAAAGATAAATAAAGTAACGAGGTTGATACCGTGTCAAAGCACGTACTAGCCGAAGTAACGTCGTAGGATGAAATGAGTTTGCTAATGTTTTACTGTGACGTATATCATTGGCTTACTTATAGAACCTCTTAAGTCCAGATTTTCCCAATTTTGTATTCCAGGTGAATTTGGTGCTAATTTTCATGGCGCTTCTAGTGTTAAAATCTGCTACATCTGCTGTGCATTAGCTTTCTTCTATGCTCAAATTAAAAAAAAAAAAACACGTATCTATGGTGTAGCATGACTATGAAGATTTTCTTTTCGCTCTCCTCTAAAATTTTCAGAAATGGACTTACAAGGTTTTAGAAGTAAGTCAACGGTATGACGTTTACGACGAAAAATGCATACACACCAGGGACTCAAGAGCTGGCGCGCCGACAGTACCAGCGTACATGTGCATAAAAATACATGTTGGTAGAATTGCGAAACACCGTCCCTCCTTCTTTGTGCCCTGTATGATATAAGAGGAAGCTAGATATAGACGTTGACGCGTTGCAGTGA
Organism: Medauroidea extradentata; assembly: GCA_003012365.1. NCBI lineage: Eukaryota > Metazoa > Arthropoda > Insecta > Phasmatodea > Phasmatidae > Medauroidea > Medauroidea extradentata. Next base: position 66,016 of record PNEQ01114312.1, read on the forward strand.
GGTCTAGTGAAGAGTTATAGCACCATGGATATTGTTGAAATATTCTTCGTGTTTAAATATCTACGTACAAAATGTTCATGGCGATCGGTTCAACGGCAAAGTAGTTGATAAGCTGCAGCGTCATGTAGTCGTGAGTTGGCGAGTTAGAACAAAATTGAGTGCATAAAAACCTTCTCCATGAAAAATACTTGTGTGTGCCAAGTTTCATGGTGATCGGTCAAACGGTGTTTATCGACCTCATACATACAAAAGTAAACGTTTCGGGTGACTATAAAAATTATCTTTTAAGGTTCCTATCTACCTGTGCTTGAAACGCATTGCAGAGACTTACACGTAATCATATTTGGAAGAAACATCTCAACGCGCATTACGTTTGTACATCTATGAAAAGAAAACACATTTCAGACAATGTTTCTATCAGTTTAAAAATTAGCATCGCGTATTGGAAACACGATTTTGAAGACTCTCAAAATGGCTGAAAACAACTTTTTTTTTTTTAAACTGCCGTACGTAGGAAAATTCCAACCGAATTCGTACAACACAATAATAGAAATAGGCGTTGGAATTTGAACCATAAGTATCGCAAATAAAATAACACGGTGACCGTTCAAAGTCCCATATGAAAATGAATAACAGTAAAGTTCTGCGCAACAGTTGCTGGGTTAGCATGTAAAGGCGATAATGTATTACATACGCCGACAGACGTCACTCTTAACGCTCCGTCGATTCTGTGCCTCACATACTACACCAACGCAGCCTACATAGATAAGAACCTTAACAAAGTGGTCTTAAAATTGTGGTTACTGTAACGCGAACAGCCTGTACATGGCACAAATGCCAAGAACGACATACGTTTTATGCCTAACTTTTTAAATGCCTCTTTTAGTTAAATATGTGGAATGAAATATCAATGTGAAAGATGGAATCCCTTACATAACCTATTTCTTACATACAAATCCTTTACTTAAGTAACATAGGGAGCAGATTTGATTAAGTACTACTTATGCTTGGATGAGCAGTGCTTATTTGATTATGAGTATTTGTGAAAAAGTAGCACTTATTTTGTGACTGTGAATACATATTAAGCAGTACTTATTTGAAGTTATACTTCATGAAGCATTACTTGACGCGATCACAAAAAGCAATACTTATTTCTAGCGCCATGATTGAAAACTGTACTTAAGCACGGATATAAGTATCGCTTATTTCAAGTACCACTTATATCACTACTATAAATTCCAGCCGTAGTGTCTCCTTTAATGCTAGACTTGTAAATGCGCGTCCTATTTTACTGGTTATTTTGGTAAAATTTAGGGCTAGGAAAAATTCGCGAGTTCAATTATCTGAATGCTAGAATCCAATGTCCTATGAATACTCAAGCCCCGTATAATTGTTCATTGTCTGCTGTCTGAATGAGTAGCATGTAATGGACGAATAGTAGGGCTTCAGTTTACACAGGATAATGGATTCTGGCATATGTTGGTCGTTTAACTCGCGAAATATTCCTAACCCTAGTAATATTGTAATGTATACATTGGTGTATGAGCAATTGTTTAAAAACTTCTATATACAGAGAATGTGAATTCCTACATCAAGCTATATCTGCCAATGTAATCTTTACTGCATCACACAACCTCACAGAAAAAAAATATAAAATCACTTTACTAATATTGTAAAAAGAGCATGTCATGAGAAAAAAATTTATGTATGGTTTGATGTACATATTTCATGTTCGTAGATAATCCTTTTGAAGACTACTCAAATTATTATGCGGTGCACTTCGGTAAATTGAATTTCCCACGCTTCCTTTTTTTTTTTTTTGCTCTTCTACGCTTGATGTTTAAAAATAAGTACTTTATACCCCCACAACTTTGATAGAAGAAAGAAAATTGAATTGTGAACTTACTGAAACGTGATATGCTCTGGGGATTAAACCACTTCTTAGAATTCTCACAAGTATCATATTCTGGATATATGTGCCCTCCTGTTTTGTTATACGATATCAATAGATGTTTGTAATGCGAGGAAATTAAAATGCGTAAAAAATGCGTTGCGAAAAATATGTAGGAATATCATTTTAAGTGCAAGTTTTATACAAATTAATTTTTTTAGTAGGATCATGCAAAATAATAAAAATAGTTTTTTTCGTTAAATTCGTGGTAAAGTAATGTTTTCTAGAAAGAAGAAACGACATTCCATAAAAAATACCGTATTAAAGCTGTTCGATTATGGAAGTCAAAATTTTATAATTTTTGCGAAATAATGTTAATTCTAAAGACAATAGGCTTCTAGTGACTCCATTTTCCTCTTACGGTAACTTGTATTGCATTTACAGTGTACATATAACGGTACATAAGTAGTCAAAATTCGCAAGTTACCGGAGTACACATCCAAAATAAACCGTTGGAACCTCTGAACTGAAATAATTTACACCGAAATTATACGTCGCTGGCTTGATAAAAGCTGTAAAAATAAAGCCACATAATTTTCGCAATTCTAAAAAATAATTTTGAAAACAGATAATTTTATATCATAAACTAACAACATAAGTTATTTGGTAGACTAAAAAAACGAAAACCATTTTATGTCAATCAAATATTTTTTATCAAATAGCGACATTCATTCGGATTACAATGCTGCAAAATGTATACATGCGAACTGTCTACTCGTTGTGATGTATGCCGACGGTAACAAGTGCAAATCTACTTCTATGACCAACGAGCTGCCAAGATTAGGTGTTGAGTTGCCGCGTTAAGGGCGTTGGACCCGTAAAATTTATTATTTTTATATTTGTGCCAAACACTGTTCAACTTTTGCACATCAGATTACACGTCATTTCCCCAAATAAAAAAAAATTAGGCCCCATAGTTTTAGCATAATCACTCATCAAAGTCACAAAATGACTGTTACGGTGTAGCCAAAATAAAAAAAAGTAATTATCTAATGAACTCAATATTACGGGAACTGAAAGTCAGTGTATCAATGCATTTTATGACATGTTTGACAAAAGTTAGTTTTGAATATTTTAGTAGTAGCCAAAAGTCGAAGTTATGCAAAAATTTACTCATTTTCATCAATTTTTTAAAAATACAAAAATCTATCGCTTTGTGTTTAAAAAAGTGTCATGAAGTAGCTCACATCATTAAATATCAGCATGAATTATCTTGTTTCTGGACGTTAATTATTTCTTATTATTTTGGCTACACCGCAACTGCCATTATGTGACTTTGATATGTGATTATGCTAAAACTATTGGGCCTAATTTTTTTATTTGGGGAAATGACATGTTATCTGATGTGTAAAAGTTGAACAGTGTTTGGCGCAAATATAAAATTTTGAATTTTTACGGGTCCAACGTCCTTAAGGGCGCGTGTTCACCTCAGTTTTCAACATCTTTTTTTTATTTTTATATTTGTACCATAATTTTTTTTTTTTCGTATTATAGACATAAATCCTGACTAAATCTTCCTCTTAGAAAATTGTTGTATCTCTCATAGTTTTCACATAATGAGTCGTAAACGTCAAAATTTGCACTTTACGGTTTTATGTACGCCACTAAAACCAACTGACTTAACAAACAGAAAAAATTCACAATGTACAACAATGTTGTGGGCTATGAAATGACACGTATAAACAAAAAATAAAAAAAATTGTATTTTTAATAAAAAAAATGCTAAATTTTGAAATAAAAATTTAAAAATATAAATTTTAAAAAAATATACAAAAATCAGTAGCGTGGACATGTTCAACGCCCATTTACTGTCCGAAAATCTCTACGCAAGAGGTTTACGGATGTTAAAATTATTTTCAAATGAAAACGCGAGTATTTTTGAAATTCTATTATTGTAGAGGCATAGATAACATATTAAAAAATATAAAAATTGTAGTTTTCCATTCTTGTAGATTTTGTGGTTTCAAGCCATTATTTTTCTAAAAAGTGTTTTCAATTTTTATTTGAAAGTAAAGCATACTACCGCATAGTGCTACATAAATTAACATCCGATGATAACATATCTACTCGGCAAAAAAATCTCACCGAGTTTTGATAAGTAGTTCAGATTTTATTGACCATTGAGTATTCCAGAAGTCCGCTCGGCATCGTACCTTTCCATACCCCTTAAATATAATAATTAACTGTTAACTAACATCCCGTGAGTTACACGATAAAATATTTGGAAACCCACAACGCAATATTTTGAATTTTTATAAAAATCACAAACGTACAGGTAAAAAGTTGCTATTTCGGCAATTTTTCGGTAAAAAGTAGTAGTTCACTGGGACTTATTTTAATGTTTTGTTACACTTCCCATTGCATGTTAATTCATTGTGAATAATTTCAGTTGCACGACAGCGCAACATGGAAATTTGGAATGGGAGGTAATAGTGTTTCATAAGAGAAGATAAACAAAGTATCGTCTAAAATCTGAACACTATTTCATAAAAAAAAATAAAGAATTATGATTTTTTCCACTTGTACATCCTTAAGAATATTGCAAACCTTAGTTTCTTTTTTCGTATGAGTCACGGAAATGTGGATGTCTATAAGTCGAATATAACACGTCCGTTAAACACTACATCGCCTCTAGGTGTGGACTAAACTAGCGTACAGTGTTTTCATAGGAAGTGTTTTTCAACAAGACTTCAAGCGATGACCCTTTTATTTTATTTGTGGAAGGTACGTGGTCAAGTCCAATGTAGGTATCAATGATTTGGTTTTACGGTTACGATTAATATTTTATCACCTACAGCAACGTGAAAAAGTCGTTCTTAGCACTTTTGAAGAGCTTGGTGATCACGTATTTAATTAGCGGACGGCATTTTTAAACCACAGTGACCCACTTTTAAGGCCTTGATCTTTCATTTATTTCAAACAATTGCAAATAACGCAACTATTTTTTAACCAAATGCTTTGAAAAAATACGAGACTGTGTGTACAGTCATACAATACACAATTTCGTCAGAGCGTTTTTTAAAAATAATATACCGTTTGCTAGCAAAAAAAATTATTTAGCTTTATTTTGGCTTGTTTTGACAACAACAAAATATGTGATATTTCAGGGGCAAATATCTAAAAATCCGTTTGGTGTATTGCAACAGAAAAATTCAGATACAAATTTTGATATATAAGTGTTAAAATGTAAGAATGAATTTTTGATATATGTGTTAACTTGCGTTAAAAAATATTTCTGAAACCTCTGCAAAACTAAAGAGCGAGGCCTTAAGTGTGTCTTCATTTCGTAGATGAACGCGTTAGAAATATTATCAATAGTTATACAAGAAACAGTCTACTTCCCGTGCAGCACGTCTCAAGAGCCAAGTCCACCAACTCTTAATAATTGTTTACATTTCCGTTTCCTCTCTCAGAGTACGCTGCAGTCTCGCGGCGGAATACGCTCTCTCGTGGGAGAGCCTGGTGGTCTTCCTAAGCGACGCAGTTGCGACTGTCGTCATATTTCTACAGGTAATTTCCTCTCCGCCGTGTTAACGCCAGACAACGACGCTTCCTTCTAGATGTTCATTGCGTTCTGCGGCTTGTGCCATGTGCTTACCAACGCGGTACAATAATTCACCTTTATGTTTCCTTATTTTCTCTTGCAGACGTTAATATATAGTTTTGTTTTACAGCAAGCACTCGAGGAACTTGGTGACTACAGCACAGACAATATTTTTTTTTTTTTTTTTTGTTACTGCTTACCTGAAATGTATGTCAGGACCAACGCTTCGGTTCAGAAATTGCCGGAGTAACTGTTATTGTAGTGGTGTAGCCAAGACGGAGGACTGCGGACACCCATATGGAAAATGATTTTATCTTGACTTTTTACCAAATAATTTCCTGTATTATTTTCTTGGTTTAAGTATATTGATTTGTTTTTTTTTAATCTAGCCATATTTGATATATCTGATCGGCGGCAATTAATTTTACTTCTGTTCCTTACGCTCTTCAAATTCTAGCGCAGTGTACTTCTTATAATGAAATATTAGTCGCGCACGTGGCAAACTGGGTCGATGTAACCATTGATCAGCCTGTTGTCTTGTGATTCCTATGTTTCTCCGTTCTTTTGTTTAGTCTTTGCTGGTTTTAATATCATTACCCCCGTCAGATATTTAGCCAATCTTCACTCCCCTCTAATGACATTTATGACTAATGAGAATCATGAATCAAAAGGCTTCGAGCGAGTTGGTTCAGTGATGACACTATCCTCATATTAGAGAGGACACATGTTCGATTACTGGGCTTGCTATAATTTGTCGGTGTTTGAAGATTTTCCGAAATCGGTCCAGGCAAACGCTGGAATGGTTACTTGCAGTGGTTGCATGCACAAGCCTACGAGTAATCTGTACATTTTTGGCCGATTAATAATTACTCTGAAACTTTCTAACGTGTGTGACTGATGTCATCTTATGACTGTCATTTAAAGATCGTTACACTTGTGCACACTGTAAAAAAACTTCCTTAACTGTTTAGGAAGTAATTATCCTAAACGCTGTATGGGACAGTTACCGTACTTCCGCCTTGTAAATATGCAAACTTTTACATTTGTTACAATATAAGTCTGGTAACTTAAGTATGTATTTGACTGTTTTATAAAAAAGTTTACGAGTGCTACCATGGATGTCTGGGAAACAATTCTATCATATCTGCGTTCTTAGTGCTCCGATACGCACGTGTGGCGAATTTACAAACTATTTTTTAGAGTGTACGCATACTTCTGGATCTCTTAAATCTTCAAAGTCCATTTGTTCGTGGATGTAAATAAAAAAAAAGGGGTGTTATCGCAGTCCTTTTTAAGTTTGGCAATCTGTGTGAAGAAACTTTTAAAAATAGTAGACCAACACAGCACACCTTTATCTTTAGTATTATATCATAAAATAATAGGTTCACACCTGAATGTCTCATAGAGTCGTGTTGTCAGAGAGAGGACTGCATGCCAGTTCTATGACTTGCGCCTAGAGTCTAGGATCCTGTGTTGTGTTGTCCTTGCCAGTGTGGGTGTCCCTGTCTCTGTGTCTATGGAAATGCGTTACATTATTTTTATTTATCATTAAATTTTCCTTTACATTATATATTATGGGCACTATGCCAAAAGGTTTTAAAACACACAACAAAGTCCTTTTGTATTTTTTTTAAATTGATGTCAATGAAGTAAGTCGTAATCATTTTCACATACTAAAAAAATACAAACGAATTTCGTTGTTAGTTTTTAAATCTTTTAGTATATGGCCCACAACAATTAATTTCAGTGTAAATTATTTCATTTGAGTAAGTCACTTGTTTTTGTTATTCCTAAGTTCCCATAACTTTCACATTTTGACTTTGACATGCCGCTATGAGAAAACTATGAGAGCTAAAAAATGGTTCCAACTGGAAATGTAGTCATAAGTAACGTCTATAAAAGGAACACCATGCCGTGCAAATATAAAATTATGCATTTTTTCCACGTTAACGCCATTAAAGTACCATAGCAAAAATTAACCGGCGGGAATATCGCACGCTAGTTGAACGCTTGGCTCGTTGTGGCGATGCCCGCTTCAAGGTCGACCTTATAGCTCAGCCGCTTTGATGATCAAACGCACAGGTAGGCAGCGCCCTTACAACAAGAAGTGAGAAAAATGGTTGGCGGCGAGAATGTGGCGGGAGGATGATTGTTGCGTCCAGAGGAAGAGGCCCTTGCCCGGCGCTGATGTTTATCTGCTGCTGGTCCAGGACGCAGCATCCCACGCCGCGACACTGGTCGTCCCACGCGTCGCCACACGACAGCTCCGCCCCTTTCGTCACACGCGGGGGCCCGGGGCGTTAGCATTCCTTCCTGCGCGCGCACATATGTCGCCGCGACTCCGAGGTCGGCATGGTGCAATGCGTCGCCACGAGGGTTTACCGGCTGTACACAGTCAAACATATCTTCTTCGCAGCTGTGAAATATATTCTTTGGAGATATTTGACTCTCTGTGAAGAAATATTCATTTACAGCAAAATAATCCTTAAGAGAGTGTAATAGATACATACGCTAACACCACCAATTAATATCTAGACGTTTTTGATAGTCAGTATGGAAAAACTACGAAACAAAAAACCGAGATAATATTTGCCGGCCTTCTGAGAAAAAATTTACCCAAAATGATGCATTTGTTAATCGTGATATATTCCGTCTCAGTTAAATGTACGAAATTTCGGAAATACGTTATTCGAGGAAAAATTTTACTGAGGAAGTTGGCAATAACTATTGTCTATGTTTGCTGATATTTTGATTATTGCAAATTGGCTTTGTTTCAACTGACGCTTTAGCATTGAATTATCTACAATGCCCTCTTAAAGAACATACTTCGGTTATTACTCTATTTTTTCCTTCGAAATTTGTCTTTAAAAGCGATACTTGATTTGTAGCAGATAAAATAATTTCACACCTCCAGTTCAATAATGGCACAACTCTAATAATAGGGTTCTGAGATGTTGGAGTTTGAAGTATTAGCAAGAAAATGTTGGGCGTTAGAAGCCTACAACGTTAACATAATACCACCTTAGATGTTCCAATATAATTACCAGCATTTTCTTCCCTTATAAAAAAAAAGTTATATGATGTCAAACACGTATTTTTGTTATAATATATACATAATCAATGATAAAGAATCAACTTAAAAATTCAGCTCCTTTATATAGTTAAAAAATGTTATTACCATTAGAAAGACTGTTGAGAGATACATATCAGTAAAGGCCTATCTCAAAATGGACTCTTTCTGAGCGATTTACAGAACTTGAAATCTGATTTTAGAAAAACTACAACTTACTTTACCATAAATGCAGTCGTTGAACTATATTTAACGGCAAGTCAATTTTTATCTTGCCATTATGACGTACTTTAAGCAAGAATAATCTTTACGAGAAAACTACTTTGCAAATGTTCCTATTTAAATAAATTTCATTTCCCGTAACAAGATCAGTTTCGTTGCGAAGAAAATATTTTTAAGGTGTACAGTAAACTCTGCGCACGAAATCATCTTATATTACTCTGTCACGATTTACTAAGATCCTTTGTGCTTCACCGTTCGAAATACAGATTTTATCTACAGGCTATTACACATGACCAAATAATTATTTAATTCACTTTCTTGAATTTAATTATTTGAATAGACTACCACTTTATAACCATTCAATGAATTTGAAACAATAAAAGTTGAAGCGATCACTTAAAAAGTGGTCACACAGTTTTTTCCAAATGGCACACGTAATAAATAATATAGCTATTTCGAAGTTGTCTACGTATACTGCACGACTCAAAAACATTGTATTTGGTAGAACCAAAACTAATTTTCATATTATTTTAGTATATATTATGTTCAGAAAATAATGAGCGGGCTTATTTTTAACGTCGTTTACTAACTATATACGTTTTTTTAGTTAATATTGTCAGAATAACCTCTCTCGGTTGTTGAAAATTATGATTCAAGAAAAATTTAAAACATGCTATAAACGAAAATCTTACAAGAAATCCAAGACTTTCAATACATTAAAAGGTAAAATGACCGTGGTTACGTCATCAACATGGCGTCACGTGATATTCAATAGATTTGAAAGAATTTGAAGCAAAATTAGACTGTATGGAAGAGCCTACCTATTTTAGTGGAAGAACATCTCAGGAAATCTGATAAGAGAGGATACGTGTCTCGCGACTTGACATGGATTGGAGAAACATGGCTACGATTGGGGCAATGGTTACCTGCCATCATATCGCACTGTCAAAGTAATACATCCACAAGTCAGAATTTGTTAGTTTTAAGGACAGCAATATATGATTGAATACGTTTTAAAATATTTAGCAAACATTTCTTTTTTAAATTGTGGGTAGCCTAAATTAAAGTTAGAATTTATTGGTTTGTGGACATACGCCATTGCTCATGTTTTGCTGATCAAACTTGTGTTGAATGACAGAGTACAAAAAAGAACAAAAATACATAAAACATTCACAAAAAAAACGAGAAAAAATCCATCCCATACGAATTCTGTCAGTTTTTTAATTAGACAAAGAATTCTAAGGATAGAATTCAGTCGAATATCGACACAACACCCAGACGCAAAAGACAGACAGAAATAGAACCAGATTTCAAAAATGAAAAAAGATGGAAGTAGACATAAACAATGAACAGTGGACAACAAACAAAGGACAAGAGACAACACAAGTTAAAAACAACGAAAAAATCCGCCATTTCGGGGATTGCGATCTATTCCCGACCTCAGGCTGAGACACAGCTGGTGGTGGTAAATTAAAATATAATATATATCTCACAAGAATTTGCTTTAACAATACCAGAGCCATTTTTTAACTAGTTGTCATGTTATTGCACAACGAGGGAAAATTTAACCCTTGGATACAGCAAATAATTATAATTAAACTATAAATATTCGAGGGATAGTTATGATACTGCCATATTTAAATAATTGAAACGTCCTTTTTCCAGTGATGACCGTAACTCATTTTCCAAAATTTCACAGTTATGGCCGTATTACTTTGAAAGTGCGACATACTCTACGCACACCATAATCAATGGTTACACTAATGAAAATTTCGGTAAATTAAATTCCCGGTAAATATGTGTTACCTGCTGAAGAAATCAATAAGTTTCACCGAAAAACAGTTACCAGGTAAGTGAAATTTACTGATAATCACATGTAAATTAGTGTCGATCTGTCACTGAAACAATCTGTACGGTCACGCAAACTTCAGGTGCTTTGTTAATTTTTGACCGAAACAACTGGAATTTCTCCGGAAGTTGTTCACGTCTTACTGATTCGTGTTTAGTGTCTCCGCAGGTAGCTACCCTAAATTATCAAAGGGAGGAAGGGAAGAAATCATAGATATTTTAACAACCTATCGACACTTAGGTGAGAAATAGCTTCCAGAATCAGAGGATCGCAAGGATAAATTAATCAAAACGTATTTCGGAAAGTTTGAATAGATGTTTGTTCGGGCGGGTTGTCTTATATTTTATCGCTGTTTGCACTGGACTGTTTCGCTTGTAACCAGAGATATGAGGAATGCTACGGATCTGGTAGAGTGCAAGATGCACAACAATACACTTATCCTCCCGTACAGTGTGTCTACACCTTGTTATGATATGGCCTGACAGCGAGAGGTTCGGGCTGCAACTAGGCCAGCAACTCACCTCACCTCCCTCGTAGTGGCGCAATAATGAGGACAAGTACACCAATATAACGTCTTATTACCAAGATCAACAACAGTCCAGCTGTTCTCCGGGGCTCGTGGGTCGAGTCCCGGCGGTGCGTGCTCTTCCTTCGATGCCGTCTACCTCATCAATCCATCTTTCGGTAAGGTCGTCAGATCTAATTATGTAGCAGCAACCCTCGACTTAATATAATATATCAGTAATCAGTAATATTGGGCTTCCCGCCTGAATTAATATAACACATTGTAACGATCTTTGTATTCAGAGTACCTGCCATTATAGTACAGTAAACGCCCGTTTAACCATAAAGGTCTAAAATCATTAAACCCTAACATCTAAATAAACCCACAGTGTAGCTACCATCAGAGCGAAACACTCCACTTAATTATAATAACATTGTAACAGCAACCATATAAATAAACCCACATTAATATTAGTTTTGTTACATCCTGAAATACCCTCATAAAACAATTAAGAAATCGATGAAAAATTTATCGGACATGATTAGTTTATTAGTTGGGGCGAGATTGCTGCCAGATACAGACGTACCATGCTCGTTATTTACTAGGGATGGGGTGCGGCATCAGAACAGCACAGAAATCAGATCCGAACACAGTGAAAATGTTCTTTAATATATAGTAGTGTACAGTCTCACTTGCGTGGCATGGACTCAGAGAAATGATTGTTGAGGCCCAGAATTTATGAGATTTAAATTGAGAAGACGTTAATCACTTATGTGATTGTGTCACAGATACTGAAAGACATCTACATTTGCTGAATCAATAAGCATAAGGCAGTGATTAGAGAAAATAAAATATTGAATTAAATTTATGAAATAACTTTGACCATATTTCAGTAGTGCGCTCGTATGTAGAACTGACTGTGCCATTGATAACCCAAGGGGGAGGGGGAAGGGGCGTCGGAGGTAGGGGAGGGGACTTGATAGGAATGTCAACTAGATACAGCTGTCTGAAAAACACGTTTTAAGAGGGAGTATTAGATGATTTTCTTGTATTTTCAGTTTTCGAGCCCTGTATTATCAACATTTTCTCTGTGACAAGACATAGGATATATTCTTAATAATCTGCTTGACATAAATAATAATGGTATCTTTCATTAATTTGTCGTTCAGAATCAGTGCAAGGGAATTACAGGTAAACTTTCAAGAATGATTACAAGTCCAATATAAGATGAACATAAACACTATTATGATCTCCAAAATTCATCACAAATATCTGCTATGCCTCAACATTGCGACATTTACAAACACATTTTAAAATATAAGTTGTTGCATAAAATCGATAAATAAAATTTAGCATCCAGCACTCCCCTTTAAGCCAAGTTTTAAGGACTTACAATAATGCTTTTGGTGTGCATGTTGCCTTAACTCACATTCACAAGTAATTTGAAGTGTGTTTTATTTTCGTAGATAAGCATTGTGGACGCACGTTTACTTATCTCTGAGAAAAAAATGTACCTGCGAACACGGTGCACGCAGTTCGAGCACCAGCCAGGCGGCCGACTTGAAGCTCGACAACAAAAAACCTTTGGATAAGGGTCTATTTTATCTCTGATTGTCGAACAACATTACTGCATGAACTGTAAATTTTATATTATACTACAGGATGAGTCAGGAGGTCTGTGTGTATTCTTTCAGCGTGATAACTACTTATTTAAACGGAAGTCGAAAATGTTTTCAATATTTTCATATAGCTGGAATACCCTTCAAATCTACTTTAAAATATAATTTAAAAAAATTACTTGCTTTTTCATTGTTTAGACGCTATTAAAAATGTCGTTACCTAACACATCTTCGACTTACATATTTCCAAAAACTATCATCCCATTAAATTAACGCAGCACATCCCGACACACCCTGTAAATGGTTAATGTTCATAAGAAAGGGGATTATTTTACAAAGCATAATTTCAATACTGCTGAGTTTCGAGTAGGGCTGTACCGCTTTACATCACATCTAAAGCAGTTACATTGACAAACTCTCCATGTTTATTGATCCATTCGTCTCGAAAGAGTAAGGTAAGACCAAATTTACAGTCCATAACCTGTGGCTGTGAAAATGAAAATTTAAAACCTTGTTTGACATGGCATTTCGCGATGTGAACAGTTTATCAAATTTTGGAGTAATATTTAAATTTCAAATCGACAAAAATGTTTGCTAGGTGATTTCACTAGACCCAAACATTTTTAGGTATGTCACGATGAAATATTTCAATCCGTATATACTTTGTACTTATACTAAACCAACAAAACTTTTCACTTCAATCTGGTGGCCGAGTAGTATAAACTTTGAAAGGTAATCTGTAAATATGAGGTCGTGGATGTACGGGTTATGGCAGAGAATCACTCGAGGAAAACCAGCGAAGTTGTTTGAATTTGTTACAAGTGAAAAAGACCGCGAACCTAATGACTGATTGTTAGAGCCACGATTTTATGGCGAAAAGATTTTTGCAACATTTGGTTTCCATGCGTCATGTGCACACCTGCAGCTCTGCTACATCGTCTGTGGTTGGATGATTTTACTCTCACTGGCCTTGGCAAATTATAGACGTACAGACTCATAATAATCTTATTCTGATTGGTGCAGTCAAATGAGAAACGTGTCTGAACAAAGACACGCTGCCAATAACCTTGAAACAGAACTGCCGATGTGCACGCGAGACACTGAAACAAAGTGGGGCAAAAATCTTTTCGCGACAAAATCGTGGCCCTACAGATCGTGTGCTTACCACATGAACAAGAAGCAGCTTAATGTTTCGCTGTGTCGCCGTAGCCAATATTGATATAAATGTCCTTTATTTAATTTAGTATCGTTTTTAAGGTACAATTTATTTATTTATTTTGTCAGGACTAACTTTATTTCTCGGTTTTATGGTTTGCACGCAAATATCGCCAATGATAAGAAATGTTGAATAAAATTTAATGTATTATAATTTCGTTTTGTTTGCTTTCCACAACAGGGTTACTATGTATATCACGTACGAAAAAAAAGTTAAAGAATGTATTCTCAATTTTTTGTCACTTTTCTGTATATTTTACGATACAATTTTTTTCAGAGAAATTTAGGTTTTGTTATTTATTTTACATTAATATTTTCGTTCCATTTTTTTTTTACAGCACAAGCAATGAAGGGTTCATTAAACTCCGAAAATAAGAAAAGTCTCTCTTGTTCCGAGACACAAATCATTCTCGACAGGAACGTGTTGGGAGTATAAAGTTTACTAATTGTTGAGAATAATAGTAGATGTTCGTTCCCATACGTCTTGCCACAACATTTACTTTAACTTCAAACAATCTTCTATTCTGTCGTTCGTCCTTCTTCGGGTGCATTTGAAATTACCCGGTGCGAGAGGCAATATTTATAAACTGGGCTACACAGTCACTTCCATTGGTAAACACGCATGGCACCGGTAATGGAAAGATATCTTTCGTAAACATAGTTAACATTACCGTCAGTGTCGTTGCTAGGAAAAAACAAAATAAAGCGTGGTTGGTAGGAAATGTTCTAGAAACGAGTTGCCCTGCGGGCATAGAAAATGGCGCCCAAATGTGACATTGTTTTTCTTGTTTCTACACTATGTAGATACAAAACTAGCATCAAACCATACGGTTCCTCTGATTTAAATAAGATTATGTTGTACTGAATTACAACATTGCTTCATGCTCTGACTCTCATGTGTTCTACTGATAGCCCAGACGTTTTAGGCTTGAACATGTAAAAAAAAATTGTAAATCTGAAAATTGGTACACAAGGACTTTTAAGTGTAGACTACAGAACAACAACAATTTTTAGTACGGTAATATATGGGACGCTATAAAAACTTAAATTAAAAAAAATATCTACGTTTTGGTTTTAAAATAATTTGAACACCCGTAAACCACTCGCGCAAAGGTTTTCGGAGAGTAAAATTATTTTAAAATCAAAAGGTGAGTATTTTTGAAACACGGTTGTCATAGAGTCCTGGATAGTATCGTACAAAAATTATAAAAATTACAGTTTTCCATTCTTATGAATTTTGTGCTTTCTATTCCTTAGTTTTTCTAAATACCGTTTTTAATTTTTTACTCGAAAGCAAAGCATACCACCGCCCATTTATATATAAATAAACGTCCGCTATACTCGGTAAAATAATCCCATCGAATTATGATGTGTAGTTAAGATTTTATCGACTATTGACCTATCCAGTCGTTCGCTTGCAAGCTTACCTTTCCATGCCCCTTAAGAGATTGACTAGTTTGGAAACACATTGTTAAATTTTTCAATGTTTGTCCAGGGGAAAATCGTCACTAACGATATAACGACATAGTGAAATGGCAATAAATACGAACTGAAATTACGTTATCACACAAGCAAAGGCAGATATTTTCCGTGTTAATGTGGGAAAGAGTAAACAATCGCTGCTTATTAATTTGCGGTTAAAAAATTAAGCTTTAGATTTTTTTCGAAATTAAAGTCCAAATCACAACATTTCATCTATTTGAAACACTTCTGTAACACTCCAGGAGTTCAGTTGAAGCATTTGTGTCTGTTCAGGCAATGTTAATTTATATTTCGTAGGGAAAAGGTGAAATTTAATAAACATCTTACTGAAGTGCCCCCAACCAGGCAAATCAGATAGTCCGTCAAATTTTTATCGAGTGTATTTCATTAAGAAAGTAACTTTCTCCATTTATATAAGTAAGGTATTGCTACAGGACTTGAATTAAAATGTGGACACAAATTTATGGCGTGTCATCGAGCATTTTCTGAGATTGTTATTACCTACTAGTTCATAGTTTTCAAGGTATTAAAAAAAATCTAAAAATACTTATAGCAACGTGGGTTACACCGAGATGAACAAAGATGTCAGTGATGACAGTCCTGACCCACGTGGAGGTCGATACGGACTTGAGTTGAAGGGGCTATACAGGATGTCAAGCAGTCCTCAAGCCCTTAGTTCACGAGAAAATGTACTTTAAATTTAATATATACATGGGACAAGTTTGTTCGTAGGAATGGACTGCATCGCTTAAATAAGTGACAATAGTCAAACTGGACATACTCTTTGGTAAAAGTTCCCGGGCTCTTGGGTTTTTACGAGATAGGTCTAAAATAAGACTGAGCGGGAATGCAGGGTTGGTTTTTCGCTCTGCCGTGTAATTTTTTTCTAGTAAACAAATGGCCTGACGACATTTTACCAAACAGTATTTTCTACTTAGTTATACTATCAGAAACACTTGGCACTGATATCCTGTATATTCTCATCACAGCCCCCTTACCAACGCGAGACAAGACACTGCTAGATCTTTGGCGCTGGTAAGGAATGAACTGGGAATAGAGCTACGACAAATTGCAGGGGGATTATTCCGAGGAATCTCACCGTCCAACGACAATGTCCGCCACGTTTCCACATGCGAACAATCTCAATCGACCCCACTGGGAATCCAACTCGGTGTTAATGACAGGCGATTGGTCTAAACCACTATACATAGTCTGTGGCCGCGGAATATACGGATCCCTATAGTTCCGTTTCCAAAACGCAAGACGTAACTTATCCTCAGCACAAGCGATAAATGCAGATCAATATCACTAACACAATACCACATTTGATGCAATAAACGCAACATATTGTATCTGAAGTGAGGTTATGTAATCACAAACCAAATATATTACATTTAAATCTTGCCGTTGTAATTACCCTCAAATTCCTTGCGGGGTTGGTTCCCGGATTTTCACATGTGGGAATAGTGCCGGACGATGCCACTGGTCGGTGGGTTTTCTCCGGAATCTCCTGTTTCACTCGCCCTCGTCATTCTGACACATCTCCTTTTGTAGGGCCTCATTCCATGTCACCCTTGGATATCCTCCTCACACGATATTTTCATTTCAGTACCCTTAAATTTCGTTTCTTGCAAAATTATGAACGGAATAGAGAAGTTACAAGAGAGAGTAGCATAATTTTAATATGTTTAATACGCTCCCTAGTTTACTATTGAAACATAAATCATTGTAACTATGAATGGGACGAAAATAACAAGCAATTTACAGAACGAAAGAAATTGAACGTTCGAGATACAATAATGCAACGTTTATCGTAAATTATCCATTTGCGGTAGACAAATCGCATTTAAATTTCAGTTACTAATGAAAAATATTCACGTATATTAGTAGACCTAGTAAATTAATAGTAATTCAATATAGCGTAACAACAAATTTGGAATTTGTTGTTTTAAGAAGAAAGTAAACGTAATGATGTTTGAGTGTAAACTTTTCGATATATATGCAACACGTCATGAGCTGTGTGCTTTTGTGTTTCAGTCACATTATGCTAAGGAGCAGAAATTTGCATATCGCTGATAAATTCACGTAAGGTAACGTTGTACGTTGCTTCCTCGCGGAGCAACTTTTGCTCTAGTCTCGTTAATGTTACGGTATAAGTTAAGACGAGGGAACTTTTTATCAGCATACAGAAAGAACACTTCTTTTGCTGTGTCGGGTTGTGTTCTATTACATTCTCTGGCGTGCATGCAGCCGCCGAGCTTCTAGCAAACATATAACTCCCTTTCTTCTCTCTCTGTCCCTCTCTTATAAAATATCATATGCATCTGGTGCGCTCCATGAAGAATTTTCCCTTCTACCCAGTTACTAACATATACAATCTCCTGCAGAAGAAAACGTGCATTTCGTTGTTTTCTTTCCGCTGTCTGCTTTGAAATCTAATGTAGAGAAACGTGTTTGGTTTATCACTGTCCTAATGCAAAAAATAAGAACCTCGAAAAAAAAAACTAAGTATTCTGTACCTTGTGTGAACAAGAATATCCGATTGAGTAAAATGGTACGATAGACATTAAAATAAAAAAAATTAAAAATTAAAACTTAATATTATTTTGGTATGTTTGTGAATCTGTGTGTTTGATTCTAACTAATTTCCCCT